>PITA01024050.1:0-10956 GCA_004023965.1 Spilogale gracilis
CCAGTCTGAGGGGAGACACAGCCCTGCCCTCAGGGAGCCCCAGTCTGAGGAGGGAGATTAAACTCCCATCTCCAGTAACCTTCAAGTCTGATATCCTAGTGAGATATCGACCCTATATTATGTTCTCCAGCTGGAGTGAACTTTAATGCTATCCAGTCATTGCCTACCCTATAGCCTGGATGGCTTGAAGAAGAAAAGCCAATTTTAATTTTAGCCTGAGCCAAACATAATGAGGAGAGTAAATCATAGTGTGAACCTTCCCTAGCCAAATGGAAATGAGTTTTGGATTATCTGCCGTTTCGAATTATCCACCCCACTGCTCCTTTCATTAGCCCAGTCCCAGAGAGGACCACACACTGGGGTTGCCCTCCTGAGCATGGGGCCCAAGGAAAGGTCAGGGTGCTTGGGGGGGTACTGGTGAGTCAGTGAACCCAGGGGGGCTCTGTGATTTTGATCAGGGAAGGGTTAGGATGGCAAGGACTGGGCTCTTCGATATGAATCTGTGGAGGTGGGGTGGCGCGGGGAGACTCTGGGCAAGCAAGAAGGGATCGCAGAGGCCCGGGTGACTGGAAATCCATCCTGTGTATCCATATCCTCCACATTCTCCCTCTGAGGTACGAAAAGAGTGGTCTACCTGGTTTCCAGAGCAGGATCCTTGCTTGAGGCTTCAGGTAATAACATCCAAAAAGTGCTCAGAATGGGGGCAGGGGGCATTTTCGAGAAGAAATCTTGAAAGTTGTGACTAAATCAAAGCAAAAATCTTTGTGTGAAACCGGAGCTCCCACACACTCACCTAAGGGCTGGAATAGAGCTGACAGGCAGGGACAGGGAGGAAGGTCGAGGCTTAAACCGATGCTGAGAGCCGCCAGCCCTGTGGGCTGTCTGTGTCCCCTAAGCAGGGGCAGATCACAGGCAACCATGGAGATTAATGCATTTGTAGATGACAACACGGCAGCAAAATAGCATTTGTTTCCATCAAAGTCGAATAAACAAGCTTGCTCCCTCTCCCTTCCTCACACACCATCGGCTCAGGGGCAGCCTCATTCACATTCAGGCCCCCATTCATAAAACCAGGCCCTCCTTCACCCACACAGACCTCCATTCAGGCAAACACACTCCGTTCACTCACTCCCTCACTTGCTCACTCACCTCCATTCACACAACACCCCCTCACTCGCATAGGAGGTGCCTCCAGGCGCGTGATCAGTTAGATGTGCCTGCTTGCTCACACACACACCTCTCCATTCACTTTCCAACCCTGATATCGACACACCACATGCGTGTGCACATGGGCCTCCCTCAATCACACTCACACACTGTCTCACAGTGGTCTTGAGGCAAGGCAGGGAGTACTCCATGGCCCTGGTCATGAGTTCATTGGGTGGAAAACAATTGCCACGCAACTCTCAGGACCAATCCTTTGTGTGGGAACTCAGATCTCCTTCTTTCCAAGAGTTGCTAGTTTTTTTTGTTTTGTTTTTGTCTTTGACGATAACGTGTGTGATTTTCATATCGTTTTTTTATTTCCGTGTATGGGACATTTCCACAATGGCCCAACCTTGGTTGGTACCTTACACAATGAGAGTTATAATTAAGAAGTGGGCCTTGGGTGCCTGAGTGACTCAGTGGGTTAAAGCCTCTGCCTTCAGCTCAGGTCATGATCCCAGGGTCCTGGGATCGAGACCCGCATCGGGCTCTCTGCTCAGCAGGAAGCCTGTTTCCTCCTCTCTGCCTGCCTCTCTGCCTACATGTGATCTCTCTGTGTCAAATAAATAAATAAAAATCTTAAAAAAAAAAAAAAAAAAAGAGGTGGGCCTTGAGCTGGATTCCCCAGAAGTGGACCTGAAACAAGGATCTGAGTGGAACCGGTTTACTTGGCTGGTGATTGCAGGCCACGCAGGAAGATGAGTGGGGATGGGGACGGGAAGAGAACCAAGCCATTATGGGGTGTGAGGAGCAGATGACTGCAAAGGGCATTTTGGGGCTCATTGTCACCGGGGACCTCCAGGAGACCGGAGATCGTGCCTCAGAGTCATCTCACCAGTGAGGGGAGGGTGTTGAGATATCTATCCTCCGCCCCTCTCGGGGAGAAGCATTGGCTGGAGCATGCTGTCTAGGGCATTGCTTCTCCATGCTCAGCCTGCCCCAGACAAGGGCGAGCGTGTTCCTGCAACAAGTCAGCGTGTCCAGGGTGGTGAAGGTGCCAAGCGGTACAACTGGTCATGTGAGAGCACTCATTTTCAGTCAGTCACTCATTCATTCTCTCATCAGACACGTTCCCGATGCCTCCTCTGTGCCAGGTACTGAGCTTGCTACTGGGATTCAGAGCTGAACAGAATACAGTCCCTGCCAAGAAGGGGTTCCCAGGTGAATGGGGTAGGAGACAGCAAAACAGGTAATTATATTGCAACACAATAAGAGCTATCATGGATGCATTAACACAGAGGCCTAATGCTGTCATTGAGAAGAGAGAGGAAGCAGCTCTGAGCTTAATAACTCACTTAAGATAACAACTGCTTATCTTGCACAATAGAAGTTTAAACAGAGTGTAAATGGGCTCATTCTGTCCTTTTGATGTTTTAGGCATTATTTCCTCTTTTCTTTCCTATTGCCTATGCTGTCTCAGACCCCTGTCTTAAACTAGTTTATGTGGAAGTTTGGGGATTCAGGATGTGGCCTCTGCCTCTAGGGTTCTTTAGGTGACAGCACAGAGTGTTTTTGCTCATCCTGTCAGAGTGTCTTCTATAGCCCGGAAAGCAGGGTCTTTCTTAGAGCAGAAGGAGCTCCCTTGAGGGTTTAGCTTCCTCTCTCTCTCTCTCTCTCTCTCTCTCTCTCTCTCTCATCTCTGTCTCTCCCGCTACCCCCTTCAAACGAGAAGCTGTGACTCCAATATCAAAATAGGGGCCCTCTCCCTCAACAGATTCATGAAGCTTGTTCCCTGCCCTCCTTCTGAGGGTTCTAGAAGGATCTGTCTACAGGGCAGCATCTGAGAGGGGGTTGGAGAAGTCAGCTCTCTAATGTTAATTCATTTTTCTTATTCTTAGAAGGAGCCCTAGTCTGTTATTTCCTGAGGGCCTGGATGGGGCTGAGAGGGCAGGAAGCCTCGCCCTGGAGCCTAACATGGGTCTTGGGGCAGGGCCCCAATAGCTCTGGTCTTTCCCTGTCCCCTGGCTCCAGAGCCGGTCCCTCCATTCCCTCCAGGGCTCGCCTTGAGTGGTATGATTTATAGGGAGCAGCAAGAGCTCTGGGAGGGCACATCTGGGAAGAAGGTGCAGTTGGCTGCCTCTCCAGACAGATCTGAACCCCTCCCACTTTTATTAATTCACACTTGCCTGGCTGGGAGCGCCCTGGAGGGGCCATTTCTTTTTACCTGAAGCAGAGACAGGCATCTTATTTGATTTACAGGCTCCAGGGGCGGGTGGATCCTTGGCTGGTTGCTAAGGTATCTTTTAAATGGAGATCAGGGTGGGGAGATATCACACACATTGTGCCAGCCCTCTGCCAAAGGACAGCTGGAGGAGGTTCTGACGGGGAGGCAGGGCCCAGGGGTTGGAGGGAGTGGGGAGAAAGGTCTGTGGTCTCACCATCAAGGGAAGAGATGGAAACTTTTCTCTTCTGCTGCCATGTCCATTAGTTTTCCGCTTTCTGTCCTCGCCTTTCTTTTTCCCTTTTGTTTTAAATATAAAAATCCCATCTGGAGACTCTTGATTACAAACCATCAGCCTAGTTCCACACACTATATTTATTGCCAGTACATTTAAGTGTGTGCATATGTGTGCTCGTATGTGTGTGTGTGTGTGTGTGTGTGTGTGTGTGTGTGAGAATCACCACCATGAGGCCTGACCGGGATGGGTCTTTCTGAGCCAGCTACTCCCCTGCTTCTGAGAACAACATCCCTAAGCAGCAAACACAAGTGCCCCAATTTAGTAAAATGGCTGGGCCATCACAGGTTACTGAGAATCTCATAGTGATGGCAGCCAGTTTCTCCCTGCATGCCATGCACATGGAATCCTCTAGGCTGTGCGGGGAGAGACGGGGTGGGGGGTGTCTGATCTACTACAAGGACAGCTTAGAGCCAGGGAGTCATCGCTTCTTCTCTGGATAGCTGTGAGAGCTCAGTCTGGTCCAAACCTCTTTGAATTTCATTTCCTAGTGGTTGAAATAGGGATAGCTCAAGTCCACAAGGTATGGGAGGGTAGGTTGTTTACTGTGCAAGGTTGTCCAGCGAAAGGGGCCCTGCGGGAACACCTGTTCCTAACTGCACAAGAGTCCCTTATGGACCAGTGGCAGCCCTCACCTTGCAGAGCTACTGGGCACCCGTCTGAAGAAACCCAGGGAGGAAAGAGACCCAGAGATGCAGATTCTTGTGAGCACCGCAGATCGAGGGAAGAGTGTCTCTCCTTTCCCGGGTCTTCTGTCTGCCTCTCTGGACAGCCCCCTCCCCTCCCCTCCCCTAGCCCAGGCTTATAGACATTCTGAGCAGATGAGCTCTTGCTCTCTGCAGATGGATTCCTCTGCACCAGGGCTGATGCTGACATTTGATACCAGCATCCATTTCACAGCCTCACTTCTGATCCCCGCGCACCTCTCTCAGCTCTGCCTACAAATGATCCCAGAGCCCCTCCTGCCCACTTTCATCCATTCCTTCGTTCCTAAGACCAGACCTCTACTCTTAATCTCCACTTCTCCTTGCTCCCCTCTGCCACCTCCCCCACCCAGACATGCTTAGAGGGATTGAGTTGCTCCTTCCAGCTCAAATCCCTGCTTAGGAAAGGGAGCCCCCACTCTGGGCGTGCACTAATTACACACACCCACACGCTCCCCTCCATGCCTCCCTCCCAACCTGGGCTTTAAGCTGCTTTTTGTTTGGCTGTGAGAGTAATATATTAAGTGACAGTTCTCAGAATACAATTTTAATTAAGATTCAATAGTCACTTCTCTGTCAGTAATCTTCCATGCTGATGACTTAAAATATATTTACCCAGCTCTGTTATGCCACAGCTTTGAATTCATTAGACATTTGTTAATCCTTAACAAACTTTTAAAAAATATTTTCCAAGGACAAAACTGTTTGAAACAACGGGCCCTGTGCAGGGTGCGCACCCTGGAGCGTCCCAGTCCCCCCTGCTTGCTGCCACCCCCGCCCTCTAGCAGAGGGCAGGCGACAGGACCAAAGACAGCCAGCCCCAGAGGATGCTGTATGATGGGGCAGTCTATCCAAGGTGTGCCAATGCAGCCCAGATGGCCAGCATTCCCAGGGCACAGGACAGGGTTGGAGTGGGCGGAGCAGGGGATCAGGAGGGAAGAACTGCAGAGAGCTCACACAGGCCACCAGCAGGCTTGGCCCTGGGCTCCTAGAAACTTGATAAACACTACCAATTCCTGTGTGCACCGTGATGGGAACATGCTGGACGTGCTGCTTAGCCTTAGGTCACTTCAGTGTTTAGGCGAGAGCTGGTAAGGAGGATGGCTTTCTCTCGGGGCCCTGGGCTTTCAACACACTACCCCCCCCCCATGCACACATATGCACACACACAGCTGCCTTCAGCTTAATTAGGGAAGGACTTCCTTGGGTGTGGCTGTCCCCGGCTGCTCCTCCATGGGTAGAGGGAATACCGTTCACCTCTACTTAAGCAGACGTGGCTTCCAGAGAAAACAGGGACTCCCTGACTCTATGACTATGGTCTGAGTCATGCTGGGAAGGGCAGCTGATGCTTGACAGAAGATGTTTCTGAAGTTTTGGCTGTGACCACACTTCTTCATAAAGATGGTTTTCTCAGCTGATCAACTGAATGAACCCCGATCAGGTTAACACAGACCTCAGAACCTCACCGACAATGCCAGAAACTCCCCTGGCTCAGTTCATACTTCATTTTCATTTAATTGATATTTACTGGGCACTTGCTAGGAGCTGGGTGTGGTGCTAGGCCCTGGGGGTACAGTGAGGGGTGGACAAGATAGCTAAGTTCCCTGCCTTTTGGAGTTTATAGTCTAGGAAGGCAGATAGATAAGGAAGGAAGACATTATAATTAAAAGTGCAGTGAACACTCTGTAGGACAAGTATAGAATAAGGGGCACATGCAGCAGAGCTGAATTTGGTCCAGCTTGTGGGGAGACTTCCTGGAGTAGGTGATGTTGAAGCCAAGATCTAGAGGGAGAATAGGAACTTGGCCGGGCAGGTGTGGAGGTAGAAAGCAAGGCCAGTAAGAGACCAGAGCATGTTGGCAGTCTCTGAGGAAGACTGAGCATTGCATTTATAAGTGAGAGACGTTGAGCCTAGCTGGGACATGAAGAGCAATGGAACGGAGTGCTAAGAGATAAATAAACCAGGGTAGTGGCCATGACCAGCCCTTGCAAAAAATTGTCCTGTGCTAAAAAGATAAGAAGAGGGTCAGTGCAGATGGAGAAGATTCCTGTTTGTTTCATCAGGGTCCCAGCTAAGTATGGACCTAGAACACCTGAGCACCCTTGAGCACAGAGACAGTGATGGGTGGAAAGCTCCCATACATAGACACCTCTGGGTTCTGATGTTCCTGGTGGGACCTGGGTTAGGGTGGCCAAGAGCCCTCAGGTCTGTGAAAGCAGGGACTTGCAGGGTGGGTGGTGGCTCATGAGAGCCCAGAGAAGAACTGTAGAATTAGGTACATTGGCAAGGGCTTTTCATGAGGAGGACCGTAATGAAGAAGATACGGAGGGGAAATGTCCTCCACAACAGAGGGTGGCAAACTTTTTCCATAAAGGGCAAGACAGTAAACACTTTTCGCTTTGCTGGCCACATTCCAACTGCTCTAACTACCCACTTCTGCCATTGTAGCCCCCCCCACACACATAGGTGACATATCTGTAGACAATATGCAAATAAATGAGCACAGCCATGTTCTAATAAAACTTTATTTCCAAAAACAGGTGGCAGGCTCAATTTGGTCCTCAGCTATAGTTAGCCAGCACCTGCTCCCGCAGTGCTGTCCGATATGGTAGCCAAAATCCACATATGACCACTGAGCACTTGAAATGTGCTCTCAGTATTAAATATACACCCAATTTTGAAGGCTGAATATGGACAAAAGAATGTTAAATACCTCATTGATAGCTGTATGTATTGATTACATGTGAAATAATATTTTGGATATAGTGGTTTCAATAAAATACATTAAAATTTCTTTCACTTCTTAGCCTTTTTATATGGCCACGAGAAAATTTTAAATTACATTAATGGCTGGTAATTCTCTTTCTATTGGACAGGGCTGATCAGAAACAACACTCTATCCACATGAAGTATGGATTAAGTCTCTGACCCCAAAGGTTCTTAGGTGGGACATTTACCCTGAAAGAGACGCAATAATGGAATTCACGTTTTCACAATAAAGTCATATCTGATTGGAATAGGTTTTTAAATTTGCTTTATATTCTTTTAAATTCACCAGTTGTTTTTTTTGCACCTGTGCTTCTCAAACCAGGAGTTCTGGAGCCCTACTTCCTCCAGATATTAATGGTTGTTGCTTCCAAAAAGGAGTATCTTTAGCTTAAAAGCAGGGAAGCAATGCAGAACTAAACACTAATCCATTTTCTTTACTGCGGCAGAATTTTCAACCCTTCTGCACTTGCTAATGCATACAGAGCTTTTGCAACAGCAAGAAAAAGCAGGCAGCGTGTCTCCAACTCAGCGGCCTTAGAAAGCCTTCCTCCCAGCATGCCGTTCTGGGAGATGCTACACAACCGGTGTGCAGGATTTTCAAACGTCCAACTCCATTGATGTTTTTAGCACCACAAAAATAGAACTGCAGTTAGTACAACATGAAATAGTGAGAAAACTGTAAGATTCGGAGGCACAAAGACCTGAGCCAGAGTCCATTCCTCCCTTCCCTAGATATCCATTCATGCAAAAGCACCGACTAAGCACCAGGCAGAGCCTTATGCCCTGAGTATATAGTGGTGAATAAAAACAAGTCCCTATGTCTTGGGGCTTTGTTGTCAGTACAGAAGACAAGCAATAAATAAGACACATAGGTGAAATAAATATACAATAAGGTAGATCATGATGAGGTCCCAGGAGAACACACAAAGCAGGAAAGAAGGACATGCACCACAGGTGTGGGGCCCTGGGGAGAAGATGACTTTTGAGTAGACACCTGAAGGAGGCGATTAAGGGGTGGACGAGTCCTCATCTATATACACAGATAGGCCCTTCCTCGTAAATGGTGTTCCCGAAGCCCAAATGACATGATGTACATGGAGGTCTGGGCCGTGGACCCAACACATACTGGGGTGCTCAGAAGAAGTTCATGCCTTTTGCTTCCAGCCTCATCCCCTTCTTCACTTCCCTGAACTCCCAAAGCTTTATCCACTATGTAGATTCTCCATGGGGTAACTTATATACAACCAGTTCCCCGAGAACCCTGGCATGTCCAGGGGCCGGCTCTCTCCTTGTCCATGTCCTTGTTCCTTAGGAACGTTGGTCCAATTTGATTTCATGCCAAGTCAAAGTGCTTCAAAATACATCCACAACACACTTTTCTGATCTGATTATTATTAGATGAACCTCGGGTACAAAATCAACCATCCATTCATTCAGTACATTTATGGAGTGCCTACTAGATGTGTGCAATACAGCAATTAACAAAACGGGAAAAAGAAACTTCCATTGTGGAGCTGACATTCTAGTGAGGGAGATAGGAAATATTCCATAAACATAGTTAATAAGCAAATTAATAGTCTGTTAGAAGGTGATAAGAGCTAAGGCAAAAGCAAAAAAAAAGTAGAACTATGTTAGAGTGATCGATTGGTAGAAGAGATTAGACTTCACAGGAACGCAGGCCGTTCTCTGCTGCTCCATAAGGCAGGGGTTAGGGTGACAGATGAAGCCCTGGTGTGGCATTAGGAAGTTGCCTCTTGACCCTGACCTTGTGTCCCTCCCTTCCAGGCACCACGGCCTGAGTGACCAGACCATGGAGACCCTGCTTGGTGGCCTGCTGGCGTTTGGCATGGCGTTTGCCGTGGTCGACGCCTGCCCCAAGTACTGCGTCTGCCAGAACCTGTCTGAGTCGCTGGGGACCCTCTGCCCTTCCAAGGGGCTGCTCTTCGTGCCCCCTGACATTGACCGGCGGACAGTGGAGCTGCGTCTGGGTGGCAACTTCATCATCCACATTGGCCGCCAGGACTTCGCCAACATGACCGGGCTGGTGGACCTGACCCTGTCAAGGAACACCATCAGCCACATCCAGCCCTTCTCCTTCCTGGACCTCGAGAGCCTCCGCTCCCTGCACCTCGACAGCAACCGGCTGCCCAGCCTTGGGGAGGACACCCTACGGGGCCTGGTCAATCTGCAGCACCTCATCGTGAACAACAACCAACTGGGGGGCATTGCCGACGAGGCCTTCGAGGACTTCTTGCTCACGCTGGAGGACCTGGACCTCTCCTACAACAACCTCCATGGCTTGCCCTGGGGCTCCGTGCGGCGCATGGTCAACCTTCACCAGCTGAGCCTGGACCACAACCTGCTGGACCACATCGCGGAGGGCACCTTTGCCGACCTGCAGAAGCTGGCGCGCCTCGACCTCACCTCCAATCGGCTGCAGAAGCTGCCCCCGGACCCCATCTTTGCCCGCTCCCAGGCTTCTGCCCTAACCGCCACGCCCTTCGCTCCGCCCTTGTCCTTTAGTTTTGGGGGGAACCCGCTGCACTGCAATTGCGAGCTGCTCTGGCTGCGGAGGCTGGAGCGGGACGATGACCTGGAGACCTGCGGCTCCCCGGGCGGCCTCAAGGGCCGCTATTTCTGGCACGTGCGCGAGGAGGAGTTTGTGTGCGAGCCACCTCTCATCACTCAGCATACGCACAAGCTGCTGGTTCTGGAGGGCCAGGCAGCCACACTCAAGTGCAAGGCCATCGGGGACCCCAGCCCCCTCATCCACTGGGTGGCCCCCGATGACCGCCTGGTGGGGAACTCCTCAAGGACCGCCGTGTACGACAACGGCACCCTGGACATCTTTATCACCACGTCTCAGGACAGCGGTGCCTTCACCTGCATCGCCGCTAACGCCGCGGGGGAGGCCACGGCCATGGTGGAGGTCTCCATCATCCAGCTGCCCCACCTCAGCAACAGCACCAGCCGCACGGCTCCCCCCAAGTCCCGCCTCTCGGACATCACCGGTTCCAGCAAGACCAGCCGAGGTGGCGGAGGCAGTGGGGGCGGGGAGCCTCCCAAAAGCCCCCCGGAACGCGCTGTGCTTGTGTCTGACGTGACGACCACCTCAGCCCTGGTCAAGTGGTCAGTCAGCAAGTCAGCGCCCCGAGTGAAGATGTACCAGCTGCAGTACAATTGCTCCGACGATGAGGTACTGATCTACAGGTGAGACCGGGCTGCCGCAAGGCAGGGAACTGTCTGCTGGGGAAGGGGGAGGGGATGGGAGAGTTTTGATCTGATCCCACCCATGCCCCTTCTCCCCAGGGGTTCCCAGGACAGTCCTAGGCCAAACTGTGCCCTCGGTGCAGGTAAGAGGATGTAGAAAGCCCTCCGACTCAAGTGTAGGAAGAAAGAAACCCCGTGGGCAGCCCCACCGGATGGGTCTATGGGGGGCCAGGTGTCCCAGGGCATGGCTGTGGCAGCAGGCACGTGGCTCTGAACCTCCAAGGAGTGAATCTGGCCTTCTCCGGGACCTGCATGCGGCCGTGCTTCAAGCTTTAAGGTCAGGAAGAGTAGAATTCGGATCATGGCCCTGCCACTTGCTAGACATTTACTTCTCCCCGCCTGCCTGTTTATCCCCATCTGTAAAATGGGGGCAATCAGTACCTGACTTAGCCTGGCCACTTGATTGCAGGTAATGGAACCCAATTCAAACTAGCTGAAGAAAAAGAAAGGGAAAAGGGAGATAGGGTGTTGGGTCATGTAATAAAAGTCAGGAAGCTATTTTGTGCTTAGTGAGATCAAAGGCCCCCCCACCCTGTGTTCTCAGAGTTTCT
>PITA01024050.1:11056-27078 GCA_004023965.1 Spilogale gracilis
GTTTGCAGTAAATATGAAGCACATGGCCTAGAATCTCACTGCTCAAGGAATGCCTGGTTTCTTTGGAAATCCTCGATGTTTTCTTTCATGATTTTATTTCATTTCATTTCATTTCATTTATTTTATTATTTAATTTAATTTAATTTAATTTAATTTAATTTTATTTTTTCAGAGAGAGTCCAGTGGGAGAGGGAGAGAGAGAATTTTAGACAAGCTCCACACTGGGCCTGATGTGGGGCTCAATCTCATGATCCTGAGATCATGACCTGAGTTGAAATCCAGAGTCAGACACTTAACAGACCAAACAGCTAGGTGCCCTCTTTTATGCATTGAAGACGATTATTCTGAGATCCCATAGGCTTCATAGACACCCAAAGGGTTTGTGGTGCAGGAGCGGTCAAGAGGGCTGAGAGTTCTTCCAGGTCCGATCTCAGCTGATGAGTCTCTGGATGGAAATGTGTGAGGGAGAAGAGCTCATAGGGAAGGCATTCATTCCCCAAACGGAGTCCCTGAGACCAAGGGGGTGCATCATGGAAACCAGTGGAAACCAGGGCACTTCCCTGGCCGGGAATAGGCTTGGTTTGTTTGGAGAGCAGCTTCACTTCCCAGGATGCACAGAAAGCAGCACTAGAGCCTAACGTAAATGTAGGCATCTACACATGTAAAGACATCTATAGCTGTATCACGAAGCCTCAATATACATGTATGTATTTTTGCAAGTATAAAATTAATAGTCTCTGTAGAAAATTTGGAAAGTAAAGAAATGAAAAAGAGAGGGGCGCCTTGGTGCTCAGTTGGCTAAGCACCTGACTCTTGGTATCGGCTCAGGTCATGACCTCAATGTCATGAGATCGAGCCCTGTGTCTGGTTGTGGGCCAGGGTGAAGTCTGCTTGGGACTCTCCTTCTCCATCTGCTGCCGCTCCAATAAATAAGTACAACTTAAAAAAAAAAAAAAGACAAAAAAAGAAGAAGAAACATGACAAAGAGAGAAATAAGAATTACTCGTAATCCCAGGAAAGTTAACCAGAGGCATTTGGCTTCTCAGTTTTATTTCAATGCAACACAATCTATAGGGTCACTCTAGTTTATATTACTTAATTCTTCACACACCATGTTACAGCTTGCTTGGTTCCCATGGTAGTAAAAAATTTTTCACTTCTCTGTACCACAGTTTCTGTGACCAGTCTTCTATTGTTGAACATTATGATTGTTTCTCATTTTTAGCACTGAAAGTAGCACCTCAATGGATCATTGTACCTAAATATATTTGTGCAAGTTCAGTGATGCCCTTAAGCTTCTTTTTCTAGGGGGGAAATACTAGTTTAATGATTAAATTAAAATCTTTATACATCACACATAAATATTTGTTGACCACCTCATCAGTGGAAGGCGACAGTGCCCACTTTGACCACCCCTTCGCCAGTGACTGAATATATAATTACATTCATCTTTGCCAGTTTTATAGGTGAGAAATGGAACTGAACTTGTTTTAATTTGCATTTCTCTGATAACTTGTGAGGTTGACCTTTGGGAAATAAGTATATTTCTTCACTTGTGAATTTGTTATATGGTCTTGACTTTGATAAGAAGTATAAAGGTGAAACGCCGCCGGCTCTGAGGCCCCCACAGGCAAAGTGTGGAGGGAAGGCAGCTCAGTGGGTGATGACAGGTGGGGGCTTTTGGGGGAAGCTGTTGGTGCTCAGAGGGCAGCACGCCCATATGGTGCCCCTCCTTGGAGGCTCCAGAAACCCAGGCAGGGGCACAGAAGGGGTTGGGGCTCAGCTCCTGATGTCACTCAAGATGGGAATTCAAATGGCTTACATTCAGTGGCTCAAAACCTGAGACACTAGGTTCATAAAAGTAAATGAAATGAAAGCATCAGAGACCTTGGGATTAAAAAAAATAATAATATTTTTTAAAAACCCTGCTGACTTCCTCTGATGGCAGTCGCAGGGACCCGAGGGGACAGAACTCAGAGGCTCTCCAAATAGTGTGAGCACACAGCTCGTGTTCGAGGTACACGAATCATTATCATTATTGTTAGTAAAAGTATTAGTACTGGTGAGGGGAGGACCATTACCTTGCCTGCTGTGCTTGGGGGAGAAAATGGAAGAGGAAGGTTAAATACGCAATTCAGTCTGTAACAAGACAAAGTTCCAAAATCTTAGAGAAAACGTTCAGAGTGAGAAAGTAGCTAGATGAGAGGAACAGCGATCGCGGGCCACCATGCCTGCTTACTGTGTCTGACCTGTCTCTCTGCAGGCAGAGTCCGAAGTAGAAAGGGCCCAGAGAATTAGAAAGTTCTCCCCCACTCACGTGCCCAAAAAGACGCAGGAGGGATTTGAACCCAGGCCTCCTGGAGTCTGCACCTAGGCTCGGCCCTGGGGCACTGCTTCCGGGGGCCCCGACAGCGACTCTGGCTCGAGAGAAATAGGGCACTCCGAGAAGGAAACTGAACTTTCTGAAATGAATTGTGTGTGTAAGAAATAAAAAAACACCAGGGGCTGCACAGTGGCTTCTGACGTGAGGAGAATGGTGGAGGAAAGTGTACAAAAGAAGGGAAGAAAGGCCCAGAGTGGAAGAGGAGTGTGTGCTCTGCAGAGGCCAAAGGCAGCCCAAAGGGGCTTTTTAATCCCTGTTGGTAGCAAAAAGGAAAAAGGGCAACAGCCTGCTGTTTGGGAAGATGGTTGCAACGAGACTAGATAGGAGCTAGCAGGCCAGGCTGGCCCCCATCCTCCCGGCTAGGGGCACAGCGGCAGCGGGAAGTCCGCTGAGCACTTCCTCCAGCCGGGCACTATTGTAGGAAGGGCTTTATGGGGACCAACTCATTTAGTGTTTACTATCCCCAGGAGGGGAGAGCTATGATTATTCCACTCTCCATATAAAAAAGGTGTCCAGGCTCTGATACAGGGGTAAGAAGCAGAGATGGAATTAGGATCCAGGCAATCTGGGAAGGGCAAAACCTATACTACAGAGAAGGAATGGAAGAATGTGGATCCTGGTCCCCAGGCCACCAGGGTCAAGTCCAAGACGAAAGGAACAGTAGATGAGGTTCCTGAGCTGTGGGCGTGGTCCTGAGGCAGCATGGACAGAAAGAGAAGTGCTTCAGATGAGAAAAGAGCGGATATTCTGCTTTTCCAAGAATAGACTGAGTAAAGCATAAGATGCTAGGCTGGGCACGGAGTCCCTGCCAAATTCTAGAAAGGATTTCGCAACAGATGGCGGTAAGCCCTCGGAAAAGAATGCTGATTGCCAGGCCCCAGCAGGGGTTCACGAGGAAAAAAATCCTGCCCCATGGCTGATCTGTCTTCAGGAGACCCTGTGCATCAGCGGCTCAGACACGCGTGCCTCCTCGTCATTCACGAGGGCAGCACCTCTCGGCAGCATCCTCCTTATACAGCAGTTCTCCACTGGATCCCACCCCAATATGCGTCCCCACAGGGAAGTCGATCTGAATCTCGGGGGTGCTAAGTACCCTTGGAAAATGTCCTAGGAGTTTCCACTAGCTGTGACTCACTACCATAAACAGAGCTTATCACACTTTTACAGGACATTTGACAAAATCTCACCCTGTGTTTGGGACAAGATGGAGAAATGCGTGCTGGTGAAATGCACTTGAAACTGGTCAAGTACCCAGACTGATCCACTGATGTGAACATGCGAGGAAGCCTGTTTTGTGCCTCCTCCACTTCTGCCGCCATTTCTGTTCTGCTTGAACCATTTTCCTGTTGTCATGGGCAGTGTCACAGAAAATGTGCATTCCCTTTCCTCTGGTTCAAGGACTCAACTGAACAAGTGCAAGGTGGGGGAAATCTGGCTGGACTGGGATTTTGTGTTGGCTAGGCTCTGAGTTTTCGTTGATCTCAAGGACATTACAGCCACAAAGTGATGGAGCTCCTAAGACTCAGATGGTTTTTGTTAACAGGAGTAAAATGCTCAGCTTGTGCAAGCTTCTGATTCTAATCACTGAATTATTCAAGCGGGTCGGAGCAGAGCCGTGGAATGTTTGACATGGGATGGCACAGTCTGAAGAGTCATTTTACCAACAGCACTGTGTCCAGAGATCTGCTGATGAGAATGGGATTCTGGAAGCTCATGGGAGATGGAGGAAGGTTACCTTGGAGATGAAGCGATTCAGAAAAGAAGAACTACCTCCCTTAAGTTATTTAAAAAATTTAGAACAGAAGAGCAGAAAACACATGCACACATGCACACACAAGCACACGTGTGTGCACATGCATAGGAGAGTGGGCATCAGCCCATTACAAGAGAAAAGTCCAATAGCAACAGCCTTACATCCCTCTGTCATCATTCTCCATCTGGCTGTGAAATTTGGTTTTGTATCTTTCTTTCTCTCCAGCATGTGCTTACCATGCGTACTCATCTCTGGACCCCCAGCTCCTAGTAAATCCTGGCCCACGATATCTACCGCGTCGACATTCAGTGAACTGAACAGAGTGGAAATGAGCATCAGAGCTGCCCAAGAGCAGAATAAGTAAGAGCTGCCACAAATTAGTGAGCTGCCCATTCCAGAAGGGTTCAAGCAGAACCTGGTTGAGCAGGGACACTGAGTGGACAGCCTGACTTTAGGCAGGTATGGAAACATCTAACTTACATGATCCCAGCCCTGATGGTCTCTGATTCTGTGCAAGACCTTTCTAATCCCATGCTTAAGGCAATACGGCTATGACTCTTGCTAAATCCACCTGCTTTTACCAGCTGGGACCACTCTGACATCTTACCTGCCAGGGTTAGGGTGTCCTCTCTCATAGGGCTTTGAACCCCAGGGCCCTGAGGTCACAGACAGGGACTATGGCAGAGGCTCAGATTGTCCAACCAGAACAGGATGCAGGTCATCAGTAGGTGACCATTGATCCATATCTGGGGTCCACAGAAGTCTGGGGGAAGCTGTGAGCAGTTTCTGAAAATGTCAGGTTCTATTTCACATACCAGGAAGGGGGAAGCAGCTGTAGGTAATCCCTAATCGTGGATAACTCAGGATTTGAATTTTACTATGAAATAAGGTTTTGCTCTTTTATCAGATAATTAGCTCCCTAATTACCTAATGGTTCTTGCTGACCTCCAAGGCATTTGTTTTCCCTGTGTACACACGGCTGAGCCCCATAGTGGCCTGGCGTGTTTCCCATGTGACAGGTGAGGGATGACTCTCCCATCTCTGCCTCAGGACCTGCCCTTCCAGGAAGTGGCCAGCATTCATGAGGCCAGGGTCAGAGCAAGGAGGGGTCACAAAGGGAAGAGGGAGGGTGGCAGGAGAGGAGTCAGGAAAAGGGGAGCCTTCCTTCTAGCTGGAGAAGGCAGCAGCTCATCCAGGCTCTGCCTCATCCCTGGTGTGACATGGAAAGTTAAGTGCCCTGCATGTCATTATCAGCCCAAGTGACATTCACAAACACTTGTCTCCAAGAGTCATCAAGAACATCTGTCACCAGGCGTGATTTTGGAACCATCCCCAGGAGGGCCAGGGAACAGCAAGCATGCTTCTAAAGCACAGTCTGGAATTAGCCAGGATGCAGTCTTGCCTTTCTCTTGCTTATTATGCTGTGGTCATCCGTAAGTAGAGCAAGTGAGGGATTATGAGAAGAGAGATGCTGAAGTTGGGGGATGATAGCACCCATTCCCTGCCCTACCCCTCCCTGCTCTGCCTACAGGCCCCCTTTCCATGTTGTCTTCTTTCATGAATGTCAGACTTTACACCATCCCCCCATCCTGGGAGACTGGACCACTCCACTGAGTTTTGCAGTGCTGGGGAGGGGGCATCTTCTACTCTTGCTCTGCCTTCCATTTAGGGAAAGGATGAGAGGGCTAATTTGGTCAGATCCCACCCATCAGGATCTTATCTATCAACACTTAAGTAGAGATCCATCTTCCCCTCATGAAAAGATAGCCATCTCCACCACGGGATGGAGGGGAATTAATTAATGAACCTGAGACTTTATGGATATGGGGAGAAATTGGTAGGGACAATTGTTTCCTAGAGGGAGGGGGAGCCCAGGTACAGGACCTGCTGTCTATTATGGGGGAGGCTTCTCTAGACACCCCAGCTTCTACTGGAAATGTTGAATAAAAAGATACAAAGGAGGAAATCAGTGGATGGGTCAGGGGACTCAGCAACTTGCTGGGTAGAGCCAAAATCAAAATGATCCTGTCTTGGATTTTATATTTTTTCTGAATTTCTTTCACACTATTGAATTAGTGAAGCCTGACATCCACAGGGAGGGCTGGACAGGACAAATATGAGGCTCATTTTATAGATGGTGAAACTAATTGTCCAATGAATTAAATAGATTTTGCAGATTCCAAAAAATACAAACGTCTCCTACGTTAGGTGCCAGGTACTATGCTGCAGGGCACACTAAGAGCACATGGTTTTTCTTGTTGTTCAGGCTATAGACTTGGGCCAAGGAGCACTGTAACTTCTCCTTCGGAGAAGGGTGGGGTAAATCGCTGGGAGTCCCCTGGATTGTCTCTCACGCATTAGTTGCTTCCCACACTTCTGGGGCCTAGCAGTGTTGGGCAAAAGTGGAACAGGAGGGCCAGTGAGAACCTTGGGTCCCACTCAGAAATAGCACCCTGGGATCCACTAGCAGAAAATCCAGGCAAGATGAGGATTTCTATGTGATACCAGGTGAGCCATTGTGAGGTAACTTAGTTGCTAGAAGCATCCCAGAGGAAAACAAGTCTGGAGTCTGAAGTCCAGGGTGGCAATTAAGATGAAGAGAAAACTCAATGATTTAAACTTATTAGCATTTATACGTCTCTCATGTAAAAGAAGTCCAGTGGAAGAGAGTTTAGATCTGGTTTTCTTTTTTCTTTTTTTTCTTTTCTTTTTTTTTTTTTTTTTAAGATTTTTATTTATTTGACAGAGAGAAACACAGCCAGAGAGGGAACACAAGCAAGGGGAGTGAGAGAGGGAGAAGCAGGCTTCCTACCAAGCAGGCAGCCCGATGTGGGGCTCAATCCCGGGTCTTCGGGATCATTACCTGAGCCGAAGGCAGTCCCTTAACCAACTGAGCCACCCAGGCGCCCCTAGATCTGGTTTTCTGGGCAACATGGCCACCAGGGGCCTTGTTCCTTCTAGTTTCTGCCCTGCCATCTTCAGCACAGTTTTTGTCCTTAAGATCACCTCATGGTCTAAAATGGCTGCTGGAGCTCTAGCTATCACATCTCCCTTCTATGCACAACAGGAAAGATGAAAAATAGAGAGCAGGAAGCCAAAGGGAAGTTCTCAGAAGCCCGGGCCAATAACATCTGATCACATCGCATTGATCACACCTGTCTGCAAGGGAGGCTGGGATATTTTTTTTTAAAGCTAGGCACAATGTACACCCATTAATATAGAAAAGATAGGGAGGAAGCTAGTACTTCTAGAACCTCAGTTTGCACCCCACCACCACCATATTCTAGTTCTGGGGCCATGAGCAAATCATTTTATTGCTCTCAGTCTCCACATTCTCTTCTGTAAATGGGAACAGAGAGCTTCCTCTCTGTGTATTTCCTGGGATTGTGGTGAAGACTGAATGAGACCATGTATTGAAAACACATCTTTCATAGTCAACTGTGCAGTGCAGAACACATATAAGTACTCACTGTTATTAGGAGCCTGCCTGCATTCCCTTCTTGCCCCTCTTCTTGGCCCTCTTCTTCAGGCTGTCTCTTATGGTTCTAGTCTTCAAAGCTGTATTCTAAGAGAGCTATAAACTTGGGAAATGATCTAACAACAGGGTTGTTTGTTTGTTTGTTTGTTTGTTTTAAAGATTCTATTTATTTAACAGAGAGAAACACAGCCAGAGAGGGAACACAAGCAGGGGAAGTGAGAGAGGGAGAAGCAGGTTTCCCACTAAGCAGGGAGCCCAATGCAGGGCTCCATCCCGTGTCTCCAGGATCATGACCCGAGCCGAAGGCAGTCACCCAACCAACTGAGCCACCCAGGCGCCCCCTAACAGCAGGGTTTTAAGGTACAAGATGTAAACTCTTTCAGAAATTTTTACAGTTCAATTAGAAAGACCCAAAGAAATGAACCTCTAATGGTGGAATTTCAAAGCCCACAGCACACTGGTGTATAGAGAAGACATCTTTCAGGGGTGCCTTCCAAGAGCATGTCAAATCATATCACTCCTTTCTCATCCTTCCTTTCCTGCTCTGCACAAGAAGATGACACCACTCAGATTCAAAAACCTTCAGGGCATCTGCTCAGAGGTGACTAATTTCTCTACTTGTCATTCCCTCTTCATTCTCAAAAAGCTCTGGCTAGAGACATCTCTGAAGATAGAAATAATTAGCGGGAATAAAGGGATTATGGTGTATACCCAGTCTGCCTTGCTTCTGAAATGTGACTCTTCCCCCTTTTGGTAAGGAAGAACTGAGAACCAGCTTCTTGTTAATTTTATATACCTTCCATTAGTCTGCGGGTGAAGTGGGGATACCATTTATTTCACACCAGGAAAACACCAAAGAAGGTTCCCAGAGGGGCTCAGCTAGGAAGAATGGATGGTGCTGGGGGGTCAGTGTTGGAGGTAACGGTCATCACAATGCTACCGAACCCTCATCTGACAACTTGCCCAGGTGGGTTCACAGCAGCCATCTCCTTTCAGGAAGAACCAAGGGTGCAGAGGGTGTGAAACCCAGGCATCCTGACCCCAAACCCTGGGTTCCCACCTCCCCAGTGTTCCCTGATCGTGGCGGCAAGGAGTTGTATCTTCCTTCCGAGAGATTCTGAGTCAGCTTGGGGTGGCGCCCAAGCATCCGTGTTTTTAAAGTTCCCCCAGTGACTCTGACGTGCATTCAGCATCATGCCACATGCCAGTGAAATCAGATGTGTGGGCAGCCCTGGTGGGCAGAGCCGCTGTGCCTCCCACCGTGGGGGGGCTGGTCTGTGAACTTCCGGTACGGGGAGAAGCCGGAAGACCTGCTCATCTCACCTCTCGGAGACTTTACGTCCTCCTTAACGTTGAAATAAAAATCTCTCGGAATGGGATCATTTCTCAAAAGATAAAGTGCACACAGGAAAGTAAAGCAGCTTGCACACTTCAGTTGCTGGAGTCATTTGTTCTTGCCTCTTGTTTGGGTCTGAGTGATGAGTGCAAGGATGGACTCTGAAGGCCCAGACACGGGCTCTTGTCTTTCCTGCTCTGAGCCTCAGGCTTCCCATTTGCAGAATGGGGATAATAAGATCCTGCCTACCTTACTAGGTGGCAGCAAAATGGAGGGAGACACCAGATATGAACGAAGAGCATCTTCACAGAGCTCCAAGTGCTCCTGGTGGCCGAGATCGGACGATAGTGCATTAATCAAATTGAGAGAGCCCCCCCCCCCCCATCATGTAACAGAATCCGAGCCAGAGGCAGTTCAAGGCTGGTATGGGAGTTCCATGGCCTTCAAGGACTGAGGCTCCTTCTGAAGGTGAATGGCCTAATCCTTACCACATGGCTCACATCTCTGTTCTCGCTGACACTTCCGCCTGGGGACTCTGGCAGCACAGTGGAAGAGCAGGGGAGCTGCCGTCCCCAAGACCCGCTAGAGCCTCTGGCACTGGGAGGTGGAGGGTTCATACCCCAGCTTCCTCTTCCTTGGATGACGGGGGAGGAGGACAACTGAGGCATGTTCTTTGCTGCCTTCAAGAGGGTTGAGCCCCTATTGCCCACAGTGGATCCCTGCTTAGTGGACCCCTGCTTAGTGGGCCCCTGTAAGGACTTCCTTCCCCATCTCCTGACCAGACTGTCCTGGGCCCACCTCCCGGATAAACTACTGGTATTCGAATCCTTGTCTCCCAGTCTGCTTCTGGGGAACAGAAAGGTCATCAGGCACCACCTCCCAGATGGGTTAGCCCCCAGAAGTCCCACCCCATGACTCTGCCAGAGGCTGAGAAAGGTAGTCGTCTTGTAGGCACATCGCCACCCCAAATAAAACCAGGGTTCTGCCGGGGAACTGGGAGGGGGAGAGGATGGCAGGGAGGCGTGCAGCCACTGCAGAGGTGTAGAGGGGAAAGCTTTGGTGTCATTAACGATTCTTGGCACCTGCCCACGCAGCCCCAGAAACCAGTAGCCAACATGTAGCTGAGGCCAGCCTGGGAAAGAAGATGATCCAGGCTGTTTTTCTGCCTCTCTCTGAGTGCTCTTTTCTCATCTCTGGAGACAGTGAGACCGAGAGAAGCAAAGAGGGATGTCTTAGTTCTTGCCAATTAAGGCTATGGTCTGCCATGTGCGTGTGTGATGGGAGTGGGCACCCTGTGGGGGACAGAAGGGTTTAGGACATGAAGTCAAATTAATGTCCATCATCTTGAAAGTCGCTGAGGTGGTGGGGGAGGAGGAGGAGTGGGCAGTGGTGAGGGTGGAGGGAGAGTGGGCAGTGGTGGGGGCGGAGGGAGAGTGGGCAGTGGTGGGGGCGGAGGGGGAGTGGGCAGTGGTGGGGGCGGAGGGGGAAGAGTCAAACAAACCACAGGCCGCAGTGTGCCAGCCCTTGGTGAAGGCAGGGCCACGGAGATGCGCAATATGAACAAACAGCTCATTAACTATTTACAAAGGGGAGCTATTTCTAGCTGGGGTGGGCTCCACAGATGGGCTCTGACTCGTTCTGTGGCTGTGGGGCCGAGGCTGGGGGTGGAAGTCCTGATCCAGATGTGGTGTTGTAAAGGAGATAAGTGTTCAGAAATTAAGCATCGTGGGGAACTATAAAACACTTAACCTTGTAACATGGTAATTAGTTAGTGATGGTACTAAGTTAAGGGGCCTTTCAGTGTCATAATTAGCCACCTAAAAGATTAAACTCTAAATGAAATGCTTGGTGAACTTTATCCACCAGAACTTTTTCATGAGCTAACTGAAGTGAATTCACATGCCTGGGTGTCGGGGCGGGGGGGGGGCATCCTAGGGGGTGGGGCTTCTGGGAACAGGTGGAGTGGGGTGTAAGCTGTATGGTAGGATTTGGAGGGAAGAGGGGAAGGTATAGCTGCTTAGGTGGAACCGGTAAAGACGGAGGCAGAGGCAAAAGTGATGGATCCTGGTCAAGGGCTTCTAAGGGCTCCTGCTGTATCAGTCAGCTGCTGCCACGGTAATGCTGCCTGACAAACAACCTCAAAATCTAGGCAGCTTCCGACCACTGACATTCCATTTTCTTATTTGTGGGTCTGCAGATTTGTTGGAGTTCAACGGTCTTGGCTAGCCTGGGCTCAGCCAGGCTGATTTGGGCTGGGTTGGGCAGGACTATGGCTTAGGTCCTCCCTACATATCTCATTCTGGAGCCCAGCTAGGTATGATGGCTATTCAGAGTATGTTCTTGTCATGGTGACAGCAGAAATGAAGGAGGGCAAGCCCAACAGAAGAACAAAATGCCAAGCTTACGATGGCATCATGTGTACTAAATCAAGTTACATGGCCAAGCCCAAAGTCAGGGGCAAGGCATGCACTTCTCCCACCATCCAGCTATGGCAAGGCTGTGGAGGTATCATTTTCTTACAGGAAAATGAAGAAATAGGACCAACAACTCAATCTAGCACACGTGGCCTGCCTAACAGAGGAACTGTCTCTGGGGCAGGTCCTCAGACTGAAGCATTTATTGGAGTCATCCAGTGTACTTGTTAGCACAGAGACCTAGGACCCTACCGAGTTTCTGACTCAGTTGGTAGGAGCAGAGTCTGACAATCTGCTGTTGTAATACATTCTCCCAGGGGTGCCACTGCTATCGCTTTGGGGACCACATTTCAAGAAGCTCTGCTCTAGGAAAATAATAGGTCTATTTAAAGAGGATGAGAGAGGTCAGTTTATTGGTGTCTTTGAATGTCAACCAAATAGCTCTATTTACTGAGTCCTTACTACCTTCCAGTGACTGTTCTGAAAGCATTCGGTGTGTCCTCTTCTTCGGTACACGAACCTTGGAGGTGTGACGACATTACCATTTGACAGACAAGGACTCTAGAGCTATAGCAGGTGGCATCACTTATAAGGCTCCCAACTTGGAGGTGGTGGAGCTGGAGCTTGTAGCCAGTGCTCTGTCCTGTCCTGAAAGTCAGGCTTCCTCCTGTCGACACTGGAGCGCCAGGTCAAGTTCTCTGGGAAGGAATGACCTGGGGTGAAAAAAGCTCTGGATTTGGAAGTGGATGGTCTGGGCACAAACCACACTTGGACTAGCAGTAGCTAGATTTTGGGGTAGCTAGATCTGTTTTGAGGTAGACTGTCAAGATCCTAGGGTTAGAACAAGATAGGCAAAGTTCTTACATTCCTATGAGAGAGATTGAGAAAAAATTTAACATATGCATTTGGAAGGAAAACAATTAGTGTAAGGGGACACAGACTGAGGGGTTACTGTTTTATATGCGTGGTCAAGGATGGCCCCATTAAGGACTGACATTAGAAGAGAGACCTGAATAGAGTGAGAAAAAGAGCTCAGCAAGGGGGGAACAGCATGTGAAAAGGCCCTAGGGTAGGAACAAACTTGTCTTGTTGGAGAAGCAGCAAGGAATCCAGGGTATCTGGAGGAAGAGTGACAGTAAATGGGATTATAAGACTGAACAGGGCTGGATCATGTAAGGCTCCCTAGGCCATGGTGAGGGCTTGGATTTTATGTTGAAAGAGCTGGGAGCCACTGATGGGGGCAGAGAAGGGTGTTGAATACAGGAGAGTGGCATGGCGTGATTAAGAAAGAAGATTCTGGCTGCTAGGTGAAGAATAGACCTCAAGGGGGCAAGGGTGGAAGCAAGGAGATCAGTTACAAGATGGTCACAGGGGTCTTAGCTATGTCTTGAGACCCCCCCCGCCCCCACTCCTTAAGGTTCACATCCATAAAATGGGAGAAGGATCTCTTCCATCTTTTCCCCTCAGTGTCCTTAGAGGAGGAAGGAGATCAGGGTGTGGGCAAGTGAGTGAGCAGGACATACTCTGGTGGGGAACAAAGCAACACTCCATCATGGTTTTTCAAGTGGAATTCATGGACTTGCATCTGCCAGGCTGGGGAGGTTTGCTGAGGCCCAGCAGCAGCCTGGAGAGGAGGGGAGTCCCCACCTCCCCCCACAAGCAGACATCTCCCGCATCACTGTCCCAGCTCTGCAGTCAGCATCCCCCACCCTCTCCGCCCCCAGCCCTCTCACTCTGATAGGGAGTAATTATTTATGTTCTTGTTTAATTAGCTCATTAGGCATGTGCTGCAGTATTTCTGATAATAAATCTCCTCCTCTAGGAGGTTCGTCTAGTGGCTCTTCAGTGCGTTTTTGCTGGTGCTGGGCCGCAGTGATGGGGGCGGCATTTGCAGATGTGAGGTTAGCTGATGGTTGGGGCTCGGTGACCTAGGTTCTGTGTCCTGCAGGGCGTGTGGCCAGGTGGGGAGGCTGCCGAGGCCCCGGGCAAGGAGACAGGATCTTGGAAGCTGAGGCGGTGGCAGCAGCCAGCACTGAACACCAGAGAGATATTTTTACCACCCGTCAAAATGCCACCGTGCGTGAGCTGGTGCCAAGGGCTGCTTCCCAAGACGGCTTTGCTCTCCTCCCCCAGCCTTTGATTGTCGCTCAAAAGAAGGTCTGAGTGAATAGTGAGACTTTGAAAATTCCTGGGTCGGCTAGGCTGGTGCCCGGCAGTCCTTTCCCTCTGGCAGGGGCTGGAAGAAAGCTGCTCTACTGTAACAAAAGTGAGTGGGTGGGAGCTGCCAGGAAAGCATAGGTGCCAAGATTTAGGCCCAAACCCCACACCCTCCCCCAATTCTGTCTAGAGCAAGCCTACAAATAGGAGCCCACCCAAAAATATTTCCTTCATAGGAGATCAGAGGGCCTGAAATTCCACCATTAGAGATGCACTTCTTTGTACTTATCATAGGCGAAAACTTAGGTGATGCTGCAATGGTTTTCTCCAGGACTAGTCAACAGAGAATATGGACCTGAAGGGGGTGGGCACAGTGGAGGTACCAGCAGCAGGAGGGGGGAGGGGTCAGGGAGGGGTTATAGGGTGACCTCAAAGCCCAGTTCCCCTGTGGGGACATATCGCCAAGGACTTGAGAGAGCTCAGGGAGAGGGAGGGAAAGCCAAGGTCTTGGGACTGGTCCAACTATTTATTTGCCACAACTCTCTTGGATTCTGTTCTTCTGTGCCTAAATGAGCCTAGTTCTTGCTACTCTCACAGACTATAGAAAGTCTAGAGTTAGAAAGGGACAGTTCAAGGTCATCCAGGCCAGCCCTCTCCTTTCTTTGTGAATCCTTATGACGCCCACCACTTCTCCCATCTATCACCCCACCTCCCGTCCCCTCCACACCCTTAGGAGCTTAACCGGCCCCATATGGGAATAACTTACATACACAGAAAACCACCCCCCCCCCAAGAGCCCCAGCTACCTTTGGATGCTCTAGCTGAGAAGATTTTCCTTATTACAGGCCCCCAACTCCATCTGCCTCTAGTTCCTGCCCTTCCATTCTGCCTTCATCCTCATCAGGAATAAAATGAATTCTGGTTTCAAAATAGGTCCATTTAATGTTTGCAGATAACTCTCATGGCTTTTGCCAAATGCTATGTTTTTCAGCTTCAACATCCTCCTTCCCTGCCTTCTTCCCTTCTTGCCTCTCACCTTTCGTTACTGAAGAGGTCTTTATTTCATGCAGTTAATGTCTGGTCTGGGCCACTCACAGGACATGCCAGCCCTCCTGCAGCTCACATTGCCCAGGGAGGTGACATAAAGGACTCAGTTACTAAGGCTGGGATAAGTGCCGTGCAAGCAGCAGAGCAGGTCCTGGGAAGGTCAGGGAGGTCTTTCTGGAGGAGGTGACCCAGAAGGAACTTTGCCAGTGAAGAGACCCAGGAGGCATTTCAGGTATAGGGTGGCGGTCTGCTTGACTCTGGAGCAGGAAGGGAGCAGGGGGTACGTTCTCTGGTGCCTCTTCTGCTCCCTTGCCTCGGAAGCACACCCAGCTGTGCTGTCCCTCTGCATGTGTGGGCTCCAGTGGGCAGTATGCTGGGTGTGGCCTGACCAGACCCAGGTGGACTGCAGCACCCCTCCTGGGCTCGGGGTACCGCTCGTCTGAAGTGTAATCAGCCCTTTCTGCTCCTGTGGTTCCAGGCCCACCCAGACTTCTCCCATTGTTCTGAGGTCACCCACCCCCACACACTCTTCCCAAGAGAGAATGACCCAGGGCTGCCTGGTGGCTCTGTGGCTGTGCCATAGTCACATGTCACAACCAGCCATCCCGGGGTCCAGGGCCTCTAGCTCAAACCTCCTTGCTGATCTCTGATCTGCCGTAACAGAGTTTTGTTGTATTTTTTTTAATTTAATGTCTCCTATGTTTTTATGTGGCGAGTCATCTTCTATCTTTGTTTAGAAGTAAGTGGATTCTAAATCACAAAAACCAATTGATGGAAATAGGTCAAAAGTGCCAAGTAAATGCAGGTGTTTTTTTTTCTCCAGTAATGATGATGATAATAAGAGGCAACCTTTTGGAGAAATTATGACGTGCCTGGTGCTATTCCAGTGGTTTCCTTTTATTAGCTTATTTAGTTCTTTCAGCATCTCAGTGACGAAGGTTCTGTTATTATCTTGCTTTTTCAAATGAGAAAACTGAAGCGCAAAGAGGTTAAGTAGCTTTTCTGAGGTGTTCTGCTGGAGCTTTGAACCCAGGCAGGCTGGTTCCAGGGTCTATGTCCCGCTGCCTTAACAACATGCAGCTAGCATCTGAGCGCGAGCTGTGTGTGCCCCACTGCCCTGGGCATGCGCACAACGACCTGAGAGGCAGCCGTTACTGTCACGCCCACTTTACAGGGTAGGAATCTCCAGGGTCAGAGAGGGTAGGTAAGTTGTTCCAGGTCTCCCAGCTTGGACGTTGCAGAGCCGGCATTCCAACCCAGGTCTGCCAAGTTCCAGATAGCTCCCGACAACTCTTCTTCCTCCCAGGCAGTGAGTTAGGGAAGATAGGAGTGAGAGTGGTGTCTTGGGGTCACAGTAGTATATTCAAACTGTGGCTGGTCCAGAGAGTGGAGCATGTGATTCTTCATTTTGGGGTTGAGAGTTCAAGCCCCATGTTGGTGTAGAGAAGGAAGGA
>PITA01024051.1:0-26970 GCA_004023965.1 Spilogale gracilis
AAATCAGTTTAAGACTCTCCTGGGGTTATCTGCAAATCTCCAGAAATCTCTGTCTCTGTGTGGCTTTTTCCTCTCTGGTATTCTGCCCTATGGACTCTGCATAGAGTACGTGCTCCTCTCCCTTGCTTTCCATCCTCTAGTCCTCAGTTTAGAGAAACTGCTGGACCCTGCCTCCTTCTTTTCCCCTAGGCAACTGCCTGGAAAATTTACGATCTGCTGGGATAATTGTACGGATCAACTCATTAATAAGATTTTCCAGTAGCCTTCAGTCAGATTTTTCTTCAGTTGTCTTATGAACCCCCTCTTCTACCTTTATTTATGACAAATGCACAATACCCATACAGAAGAAAAAACAAAGGCACCATTTAGGGTGTTTTGTTTGGACTTATATCCTTCCATTTGGTATGAATTTTTTTAGTTTAAAAAAGGGAGTGGGTTTCTTGCCCATGTTGCACCAGTAACTGATTTTTTGTTTGTTTTTGTTTATGTTTTTGTTTCTGTTTTCTCTTATAAACCCTTGTGTGGAGGAGTTGACTTTCAATAGATCGCAGCGAGGGGGCTGCTCTGCTATGTGGGAAACACCAAAACACCCACCCAGAAGCAGGTCGGCTACGAATGGTTTAGCACCAGGTTCCCCATGAACCTGCGTTGCTTGACAGGCTAGGGGGAGGCCCCCTTTTGGGCTATGCCCCATTTCCGGAGATTTTTTTTTTAATTTTAAGTCTGGCTGAGGGTTAACTAACCATGTTACTACTCAAAAACTTGAACTTAAGATAAAATTGGTTCTTATTTTAAAATTTTAAATAGCATTTGTACTCAGGAAAGAAACTATATACTTCAAGCTCTTGTGTTTGTTTTTATTATTTTTGTTTGTTTTCCTCTAAACCCTAGGTCTTTTTAGTTTCAATTTATCAAAGTCTGGTATTTCAAGGTGAATGGGACCTACAAACTTGCTCACTCTAAATCTTCCTTTGGCAAAAGTAAATCCACATCTTTTGGATTGTTCTTCATTTGAATTTTTGTTCCTCCCTCCTCAGTCTCTCAAGGGCAGATTAGTTTTACTGAATCTATTTTAATGTTCTCCTGTGTTTTCTTATTGCTGCTGTAACATATTACTAAAACGAAAATGTAGACAGAGCTGCATTCTGAAAGCTCTGGGTAGAATCACTTCCAACAACTTTTCTAGTTTCTTCAGTATATCTGGATTCCTCGGCCAGTGGCCTCTTTCCATCTTCAGAGCCAGTCATAATAGCTGGTCAAGTCTTTCTCACACTCCATCACTCTGATACTATCTTTTCTATCTTTCAAGAATGCTCAGTAAATAGTGAGCTTCTTCTAGTAAGACTCCAGAACAACTACTTAAAGTCAGCTGATTTGTAATTTTAAATCTCTTTTGCCAGGTAAATAACAGGTATTTGCTGTTGAGATAGGGTCTTAGGGTTCTAAAGGCTCCCACATCTCAGCCACGTCCCTGATTGCCTACTGCAGCTTGCCTGGGTCTGCACTAAACATGCAAAGGGATGAAAAATACTTGCTGTGTAGTTAGAGATTAGACCTTTTTTGTTTTCTTTCATCCCAGCATCCATACAAGGGCAATCCTATATTTAGCTTTTCTCCCAGATTCCAAGTGTCAGAAATACTGTGTACTCTCTTCATTAGTCTAATATAGCTTTCCTACGTTTAAATATATTTAATATACCCTCTATGTATATTTATAAAGAAAAAGAGTAGGACTCAGAAGTCTAATTTTTGCTTTCTGAGGTCAGACAACAGAGACTCATGGTCACAACCAAAATTCCAAACGTATCTATACCGTCTTTTATGGACTGAATTGTGGTTCCCCCAACATTTGTATATTGAATCCTAAACTTCAGTACTTCAGAATGTGACTGTGATTGAAGATAGTGTCTTTAACAAGATAATTAAGTTTAAATGAGGTTTATGTGGTGACCCCAAACCCTAGATAGTGAGTGTCCTTATGAGAAGAGGAAACTAGGAAACAGAAAAAGGGAAGATCATGTGAAGACACAAGCCATGCCCAAGTAACTGAAAGAGCCTTAGAGGAACCCAGCCCTGCTCAGAACTTGATGTTGGACTACTAGCTTTCAGAATTTTGAGAAAATACATTTCTGCTTTGCAAGTCAGACAACCTATGGTATTTTGTTTTGTCAAACACAGTGAACAAGTACATCATCTTTATTATTTCCCCCAAATCAATATCTGGACAAGACTGGACTTCCTGCCATATCTCCTCTATCTCAGTTAATGAATGACATGTTTAACTAAACAAAATGATACTTGACTCATTCATGTTTTTCATTCTTTCAAAAAATGTATTTTCATTTGTAAGGTAACTATTCATTTAGGAGAATAATTCTGAGTCCTTGCCTCTAGGAAAGAATCTTTTTGACCTAATTATTTTGTTCAAACAAAAGGTTGGATATGTTACATAAAACAAAACATATTTATTACTTACAGATTAAAAATTTGACAGAAAAATCATAGCATACTAACTAATGTAAGTACTAGACTTTTTTCTTCCCTTTTATTCAGCAACTTCTTCTCATTTGAACAGCTAACTCATATGCTGGTTGCTTAACATTTTAATATAACACATTTCATAATTTTATCATAATATCACTATGAGGGAAAATTGTACTGTTAAATATATTTAAGATATGTTAGGATTTTTATTAGTAAGTCATTGGCTTAAGACTACAAATCACAATTTTTACTCAAATGCATTTTGTGCTGAGGAATTAGTTATGTCACTCAAAAGCAATACCATCTTAGGCAAACCATCCCATATCTCTCTTTTTTATATTCTTCATCTAAAAAATTACAACAAAAATACTACTCAAATTAGAGTTCAAACAATTCAACATGGCAAAAGACTCCAAAGAACACTGGTATCTCCAATCAATCAATCAATCCACCAATCGTATTAATCACTAGCATAATCATCTTCAACATCATTATAAGTGTAAACATTCACAGATTTTTTTCATTTATATTAAAAAACTGTAGGCTACTTCTAAATCTTAAAATGAACAAATTTTCAATCTTATAACTTACTTTTCTTCACTTAACTAATTTCCCTCATAGTAAATTTATTAATATTCACAACTTATTTTATAAACACATGCACAAACACACACATGTGCATACACAAGTTAACTGTTTTTTGAAGATGATTGATAAATTTTAAAATCTGGCTTAGGACATTTCTTACTCGATTATATGAGTAACAACTTGCCTGTTATAAAAATAAATATAAATAAACTAAAGTTAAAAAAATACATTTTCACCCTTACTGGGGAAAGAGCTTTGTGTACTATATCAATAAAATATTGTGAAGAACTGACAGATGTAATTTGAATAATGGAACTACAGTATCACCCAGACTTTGGAACAGACCTGTCTCTGTAGGGAGATGAAATATGAATCCTAAAGCCAAAGCAGGGGTCAGTGCTCACTTGAAAAGATGACAATTGTCTTACATAATGCAATGCCTGCCAACATTTTAGATTTGAGACAGAGAAAAGATGTAAGGGAGATATTCACAGCCTTACAGCTAGTCCAAACTCACTATAAGTATAAATGTATTAAAGAAAAAATAATAAAACAATGAACGGTATTAACCCTCTGTATTCTTCAAATTCTTGTCATTAATAAGTAATGTATTATTTTTACAACTTCTGTTTCAAAGTTGAAATGAGGTGTATACTTTTTGCTCTTTTATGTTGCAAGTAATATGAGTAGATAGAAAATGAAATAAAGACTGTGCTTCCAGTGATTCACACAGATAAACTACTTTATCTAGGTCAAATCATAATTTTAATAATAATTATAATTAGAAAAGTCCCATATAAGAAAAAGTCAATTATCAAGTAATTTCAAATATGATTATTCTGATGTCTCAGCCTCGCTATTTCTATTCCCATGTATCTTTTTTTATTATTTTTTTTATTCTGTTTTTTTTTTTTAAATATGAACTCAGCTCTTAAAAGATTTTTACCCACTATTTTGTAGGGTATGCCTAGAAGTATTTTGAGGTATAAACAGTGTCACAGAATGAAATCTCTCTTGGGCCTGAGAGTGGGATGGCAGTCTCTGTTTCGCTGCAGTTTCTGCTCCTGCTTGAAGAAAGCAGGACTCAGCCGTCATGAGTGGAGGAAGGTCTCAAACCCGTCTCAAAGGAGTTCATCATTTAAATCGTTTTATTAGGTCTCCTAATTAAAACAGGATAAACTGTTATCAGGATTCAAATGAGTTACTTCTGCATATCAAATACTCAGAAGTTACTAAAGATTCCAAACCTTTTTTGTAGAACAGAGACGACTTCATAATTCAAGTTGATGACTTCTGGAGAAATATCTGTGGCTGAGGAAAAAATGGAAATTTTTAAAACTCATCGTATTATTTTGAGACTAGCAGAGATATGTGGAGGCGCTTTCCTTTAATGGCAAAGTCAAAGGATATTAGATGTCATGGTCACACAGCAACTGATAGAACTGTAAATACAATGCACCCTGATTTCCAGATGATTATATTATGTTCTTTTAGAAGCTGGGATCTTACTTACTTTTTGAATGGACTCCAAATAACTCCCACTGAGTCATGCTTGTAAAATTAAATAACTATAGAGCAAAAGATGAGACCTATAGGGGTGTCTGGGTGACTCAATCAGTTAAGTGTCTGACTTCAGCTCAGGTCATGATCTAGAGATCTGGGATTGACCCTGCATCAGGCTTCCACCTGGTGGGGTGTCTGCTTGTCCCTCTCTTTCTGGCCTTCAGCTCCCCCACCTCTCCCCTGTTCATGCTTTCTCTCTCTCTCAAATAAATAAAATAAAAATCTAAAAATCTAAAACAAAACAAAACAAAACAAAACAGTTCAGCTCTATAAGGTATATATATGCTTTTAGGGGACAATCATTTATAAAAAGCCTTCCAGATATGAGTGTCAAAATTCTTCTGACTATTCAACAGATGTACTCCTTACATGGCAGATACAGAGACTTAATCACACTCTATAAATGTAGTGCGTAACTGGCCTTATCTGCAGATCACTACAGTGAAAACCAGTTGGAAAATACCACTTAGCTGTCACTGGAATTAAATTTGTAGATTAGTAATTTGGACCTCCATCTGACCTGGGGGATACTTTTTATTGATTTCGCTATTAAATAAACTGAAATCACTACTTTACTTTGACATTATCCCATTAGGTCAACCTTTATTTACCTTGAAACTAGTGTCTTTGTCTTTTCCAAAGGAAATTTAAAGTAATCAAAACTCTAATTTGTATTTATAAATAGAACAGTCACATGTATAGCCTTTTCTTACAGACCACTGGGGTGTAGTAGTTGTAAAAAGTTGCTCTTATCTGTCATTCTGCTGCTATCATACGACATTTCATTTTAGTTATAAATAATAAATATAGGGTTTTTATCATTAAATTAATGAAGTTGTTAAACAGCTTAAGTTTTCTTAATTGTTTATCTTCTTTTTTAAAAGATTTTATTTATTTATTTGACAGAGAGAGAGAGAGAGAGAGAGAGAGAGAGAGAGAGAGATATCACAGTAGGCAGAGGCAGGCAGAGAGAGAGGAGGAAGCAGGCTCCCTGCTAAACAGAAAGCCCGACAATGCCCCGATTCCAGGACCCTGAGATCATGACCTGAGCTGAAGGCAGAGGATTTAACCCACTGAGCCACCCAGGGGCCTTTCTAATTGTGTATCTTAATGATAATCAAGTACTGGACACGTAACTGAAGCACAGTAGTATTATTTGTAGGAAGATTACCCACTTTACAAACGACTGAGGAATTTTTAATACTTCTAATCACAATTGATACTAATTTTACTAAATACTAAAATACACCCTCCAAAATCAGTCTTAGATTGCCAAAATTTAAAATATTGTCACATTATGGATATGTTTCATTTCAAAGATTTATGGATTTTTAGTTTATGTATTATATTTATTTTTGTAATTTTTTGGAGATATGTATTTTCATATTGAATTTCATAATTTAGAAAATAAAATATGATTCCTACATCAACAGTACTCAACAGGCTTTAATGTTAGCAGAATTTCTTTTAAAATATTTTCACATTTTCTAAGTAGAAAATGATTGAAAATTTTACTTTATTGTTTGGGGCATCTGTGTGGCTCAGTCACATATGTGACAGACTTGGTTTAGACTAGGGAGTGATCTCAGGGTCCTTAGATAGAGCCCTCTGCCAGGCTCTGTGCTCAGGGGGAGTCTGCTTGAGATTCTCTCTCTCTCCCTCTGCCCCACCCCCTCAATAAATAAATAAATATATCTTTAAAAATTTAACTTTGCTTTAATAATATAAAATGTTTTAATGTCCACTAACAAGCTATCTTGAAAATAAGGAGATCCTTTCAAATAGATTCTCATATACTCTATACTGGTCTTCTGTCTCCATAGTTTATTTTCTTAAAGTATTTTTAATTTCTTAAGGGATAATTGCAGGTTTCAAGGAAAACTTTGAAGGCATAAATATTACAAATTTAATTTTAAGTAACAGAATTATGTTAAAGAAAAAATAGAATTATGTTAAAGGAAATCGAAATTAGAGTGCATTTGAGTTTAGTGAATGTGTGTGCAAAGGACACTAAGCTCTACCTGTGCTTTTAAGAACCATTTGGTTCCATTTTAGTTTGCTCTCTTCATCCCTTAAGCTGAGAAAATAATGGACAAATGGAAGATAAATATACTGATTTCAAATGTCAAAAATGATTTATCTAACTAATCAAATCAGTTTTGCAGAGAAAATGCTAAAGTTTCTTGAATGTATAATCCAACAAAATTGTACTCCAGGATACCAGCAGACTAAGGGTTGTATTCAAATGCTTTAACTCATAAAAAAAACATTTTTATTATAAATATACTCATATTTTTGGAAGAAAATACATAGAATATTCTAAGCTTACTTTCTTATGTTCTTTTTCTTTATGTACTCATAAAATTAATGGTGTTAGAAATATTATTAATATGTGAATTAATATTTACATTAACTTATTATGTGTGTTATTTACTACATAACAAATCCATCAAAATAATTACCTTGTATTTTTTTCTTACTTGTATAAAGCAGTACTTACCACATTATATTTTTGAATACATGTTGAAATTAATTAATGAAGACACCTTTTATAGTTGCTTAAATATAAAATAATATAAAATGTATTTAAGGAACACCTGGGTAGCTCAGTCATTAAACGTCTGCCTTTGCTCAGGTCATGATCCCAGAGTCCTTGGGACTGAGCTCTGCATAGGGCTCCCTGCTTGGAGGGAAGCCTGCTTCTCCCTCTCTCACTCCTCCCGTTTGTTTTCCCTCTCTAGCTGTGTTTCTCTTTGTCAAATAAATAAAGTCTTTAAAAGTGCATTTAAATATATAAATAGATATATATTATGCTTTTAATGAATACATAATTAAATGAGAGTTTATTAGAATTTTAATTTCATGCAACTACACATATATAGATGCTTCATTTAATAGTTCTGTAAATATGTTCTGTTACTTAAGTAAAATGTGTGAAGATATTTGATCAACCTAATAGTGAATTTTAAAAATAATCTATGCATTTATTTTTCTTACATTGTATGCCAGATATCATTTGGGCACGAGGATGAAATATAAAGAGACTCTATTTTCTATATCAGCTAGAAGTAGTTAAGACAGATATGTCCCTGATATCAGTGACATTTAGTCTTCTAATATGTATTAGTGTAGTTTACAGAAACTGTGCACGAGTCATGGTTTCAAGGGATAATAGGGTAACAAAAGTCCACTACTAATCTGTATTAATCTATATAAATTTTGTTAATGAAACTGTATACATTTTGATCAACTACAATGTTTAATTGTGGGATTATTAGTATATTTAGTTGCTTTAGATACATTCCTTGGTCTTAGGCAGAAGAATTGAGTTAGTTATAGTTATATAGCAAAGAATATTTAGTATATTGTTCTCAAATAAAGAAATGTAGAAAAAATGCTTTTCTAAATTAATAAGTTATGTGATGGTCTTAAAAGAGTATGACACTTTAAAAAAAAAGATTGTATTTATTTATGTGACAGAGAGAAACACAGCTAGAGAGAGAATACAAACAGGGGACTGAGAGAAGGGTAAGCAGGATTCTCACTGAGCAGACAGCCTGATGTGGGGCTCAATCCTAGGACTCCAGGGTCATGACCTGAGCTGAAGGCAGATGCTTGACAACTAAGCCACTCAGGCACCCCGAGACTATTACACTTTTAACATATAAACAAATTGTAAACAAAGTCAATATTAGAGTAAGATCCCCAAAAACTGAATCAATCAGGAAATTATACTATTTGCTGTATATCAAAACTTTGAAAATGTACAAGGCAATTAATTTGAAAACATGGAAAGATGTATTTTATTTTATATCTTGTTTACATGAAGTAAACTATATAAATCTTAAGTATCTACTCAATAAATTATTATATCTATATAGAAACAAAACCAATCAAAATAGAATATTTTTACTACTATAGTCAGAATCTCTCTCATTCAAGCCATTCCCAAAGAATGGTGTGTAAGCCATGTAAGCCAAACAAAATCTCTATTAGTTTATATCAGTTTTAGTATTTTTGAATTTCATATAAATTCCAGTTAGTTAACATACAGTGTTAATATTATTTTTAAGTGTAAAATTTAGTGATTCAACACTTTATATAACACCAAGTGCTTATCACAAGTGCCCTTTTTATTTTTATTTTCTTTATTAAGTAATAATTTATTTTAGTTTTTCAGTGTTCCAAGATTCATTGTTTATGCCCCACACCCAGTGCTCCATGCAATACGTGCCCCTCAGTTCCTACCACCAGGCTCTCCCATCCCCCCACTCCCTCCCCTCCAAGACTCTCAGTTTGTTTCTCAGAGTTCAAAGTTTCTCATGCTTCATCTCCCTCTCTGAATTACCCCAGTTCACATTTCCTTTCCTTTTCCCACTGTCCTCCATGTTACTCCTTATGCTCCACAAGTAAGTGAAACCATATGATACTTGACTTTCTCAGTTGGCTTATTTCACTTAGCATAATCTCTTCTAGTCTGGTCCATGTTGCTACAAAATTTCGGTATTCATCCTTTCAGATGGAGGCATAATATCCCATTGTATATATGGATCATATCTTCTGTATCCACTCGTCTGTTGAAGGACACCTTGGCTCTTTCCATAATTTGGTGATTGTTGTCCTTGTTGCTATGAACATTGGGGTATATATAGCCCTTCTTTTCACTACATCTGTATCTTTGGGATAAACACCCAGTAGTGCAATTGCAGGGTCATACGGTACCTCTATTTTAATTTGTTTAGGAATCTCCACACTGTTTTCCAAAGCAACTGCACCAACTTGCATTCCCACCAACAGTGTAAGAGGGTTCCCCTTTCTCCACAGCCTCTCCAACACTTGCTTCTCTTCCTGTTAATTTTGGCCATTCTAACTGGTGGAAGGTGGTATCTCAATGTGGTTTTGATTTGAATTTCCCTGATGGCTAATGATGATGAACATTTTTTCATGTGTCTGTTAGCCATTTGCATATCTTCTATGGAGAAGCATCTGTTCATGTCTTCTGCCCATTTTTTGATGAGGTCATCTTTTTTGGGGTGTTGAGTTTGAGGAGTTCTTTATAGAACTTGGATATCAGCCCTTGTCTGTAGTGTCATTTACAAGTATCTTCTCCCATTCCTGGGTTGATTGCTGTCACTCATCCCTCATCCACCTCCCCTCTGAGATGATACAGATTTTATAAATGTGGCATTGATAAACTATATAATAATAGGAGGAAATACTATTTCTATAATTTTAGAGGGAAATATATTATATTTCACTAACCAAATCACAAATGAGGCAAATTTCTTTTCCTCCTCTCCTGTTCTCTTTTCTCCTCTTACATATCCTGTGTCTCTCTGGCTTTTCCCTTTCCCTCTTTCTTCCCTTTCCTCCCCCCCCTCCCTTCCTCCCTCCCTCCCTTCCTTCCTTCCTTCCTTCCTTCCTTCCTTCCTTCCTTCCTTCTCTTATTCCTATGTTTTCTTCTAAATTAATTTTTTATTAAGTGAAACTCACCCTTTTTTGTTTGGGTCAAGATTTACATGCTGTTTCTTTCCTGCTAATTTCAAACCTGTCCCAATACTGACCATTTTCCAGGCAGCCATTATTTTGGTTCAAGATTACCATTCTAGATTCCACCATCTTCCTGTTCATTTGCCTACACTCTTTACTACAGGAATATTAGAGGATGTTCATTATGTTTAATTCAATGTTTTAGCTGTTTTGATTAGGGAAGAGTTTTCATTTTATTGAGTAAAATAAAATTTCTATATCTATAAAGAAAATACTTTTGTAATGTGATAATTCCAGGCATTTGAGTTGTTATTGAGGGGATATTTTTATACAAAATTATGTTGAATGTGAAAATCTTCTAGAAAGCTGAAGACCAGCAATGTAAATTTTTTTCATAGTTTTCTATGGTAAAGGAAGAAAAATTTTTCCTAACCTATTTTTTTTTTTGCTCTGATTAGCATTATATTGCATTCTTAATGCTCTGTGGAAGTCAGCTAATGTTGGTGAAACATTATTCATATGTAAAATAGCATTTCTTCCTTGTTGGAAAAGAAGAATTAGATATATTACCCCTTTAAATTCTCTAGCACTTGCTTTCACCATTGTATAGACTGAGAACTCTGGCTATGTTAAGTAGCTTCCATGGAATTTAAACACAAGCATTTTAAAAGAGCTGACAAGATTTCCATCACATTGTACCCTCTGTCCCTTAGTTTCTTCTTCATTGGAAAAGTAAAATTTATTCCACCATCTCTGCATAATAGTGGCACCTGTACCTTATAAATTAAGAAATAGAGTCAAAAAGAAGTTAATTGCCTTGCTCAAGGACACACAGTAAATCAATGGTAGAATCAGTAATAAATGGATTCCTTGGTCGCAAATAACCACTCTTTCCTACAAGAACATAAAGCTAATGTAAATTAAACTTTAGTCAGCCTAAATAATAAAAAAGCTCTCAAATCCAATGTGTTTTAAAACAGCTGAGCCAAGTAGAAGAGGCTATTGCAACAAAAATATATTCTCTTTTTTATATTTTATTCCAGGAATATCTACAGCATTATTTCTCTGGAAATCACTTTATTTCATTGTAGGAAACAGAAGACAAGAACTATATCTATTTTACCTGCTTACCAGGGCTAAAAATTTAACTGATTTTAATAACTTGTGTGTAGTTTAAAAAATGTATCTTAATTGAAAAATACATCTCACTAAATTTAGTCAAGTATTGTTTTGAATTATACAGTGTTATATTTAAAATAAATATCATGTCATTATTGTTCAAGTATTTGCTTATTCTAGAATTATTTAAAATTATGTTATTGTGTTATTATTTAAATTTATGTCTATTATGTAATAGAAATGGATACAGAAGGTACTACAACTCCAAATTGGGAGCAGAAATATTGGTTAGCTATATCAAGTTTATCAACTAATTACTTAGTAATGCTGCATTTTAACAAGTCTATATGAAGGAGACATGCCAAGAAAGACTATTTCTCTTTTACTACATGTTTGGTTTTAAACCTCCATGTAAGTAGCCTTTTTGGGTGGCATGGGTTAAGCTTTATTAGAAATGTAATGACTCTATTTATGTCATTGAAATAAGAACTTCATTAAGGATTTGTCAATTGCTTGTATTATAAAGATGTATGTAGTAAGAATGCTTCTCTCAGAAGCCCAAGGGCAGGCCCAACTACTTATCAGGTGAGTTGTTACCTACAATATCTACAAAAGATTAGAGGACATAGTGATATTCATGAAGAGAAATACATTCCAAATGCTCCACCTGAAAACCTTTGTCCCATACTGTGCTAGCCTCAACTAAACTACAGTCTTATTCTGGAAAGATTTATCAATATCTGCACTATGCCAAAATGTGGGTCTTAGGAGTACAGAGTTCTCCTTAGCTTTTGAGACATTTGCTAATGGGCAGATGTCATCCCAATAAAATTTTTGTAAATGCTCTCTATGACTAGATGAAAGAAAAGGCTGGGTTTCCAAGAAAAACTGGAGATTTCCATGAGCCATAAGAGACAAGGAAAATGTAATTTTTCATTTATCTCACTTGTTAATTGGTCTTATTTGTGAATAATTCATTTTCATCTTTATCCTTTTTTTTAAATATAACTGGCTTATGCAGATATGTTATAACCATTTAAAGATACCTGAAAATTCAACCTTTAAAACTGGTACAAAGTTTCTAGACCATTATTACATCTCAGTATGGGAGAAACATAACTATCTCTTTGTTAATGATTCTCTTAGACATAATATCCTGGATAAGTGTTTGTATCCCTGAATCTTTCTACTAAACTTCTTCATGTCAGATTTGCCATAAATTGTCTTCTATAGCATATTTTTAAAATTAATTATCAACATTAATTCAGGTATTTTAAACATTGGAACTGTAATGGTTTAGTTATCTGAACCATAATCTTATCTGTACTCTTTTTTTATTTTTCAAAAGTATTAAAAAGAGTAAGAATGATTTTCCTGAAGTAGTATTTTAATTCTGTCAAGCTATTTACATCTTTGAACTCTCTCATGGTCTTTAATTGCTCTTACATGAAATCACAACTTTAATCAAAGACAAAAAAATGGTCCTTTGTCTGTTTATTTGCTAAAATATTTGTATTCCTATTTGTTGTTGGTCACATTTCTTTCTTTTTTTTAAAGAGACTCTTGATCTCTAGAAATAAACTGAGGGTTGCTGGGAGGTGGGGGGGAGGGATAGGGTGTCTTAGTTATGGAAAAAATAAAAATTAATAAAAAAAATTCAATTAGCCACCACATAATACATCATTAGTTTCAGATGTAGAGCTCAACAATTCATCAGTTGCATATAACACCCAGCACTTGCATTACATCACTGGCCATATTTCTAATTCCATCTCATAAATAGTTCATTGCTTAAGCACACTTTGTCTTTCCTACAAGACAGTGACCATGTTCAACTCTCTATTGAATGTTTTCAAAATGTTATTTAAATTTCACTTTCTTCAGGAAACTTAAATCCAAACACAATCTTCCTGAAAGCATGCTTCTGTTCCAATAAGTCCTATTTGCCTTTTGTCAGCAAAATTTATCTCGAATTGTACCTTTTCTCATCTCAGATGCATAACATTTAGTTAATATTTTATTATATGTAGCATTTTATTTTATTCTCAAGTTCTTACTGTGTTTCAAGAGGCAATGTGCTCAATAAGGGAATCCAAAGCTCTCTTACCAGTGACATTCAAGAATTAGTAAACACAATGCCATTTATTCCTGGCAAGCTTATTTGCCTTTTTGATTTTTACCTCTCAGTTTCAGTGTTCTGTAGTGTAGATATACTAACCAATTTTTCTAAATATTTTTGGCCATGTATCATGGACAAAGTAGAAATTCATGTTATCGATGTGTCTTTTATTCCTTCCTTGCCTTTAGTTTATTCCATCTTTTATTCATCTAAAATACAATCTGTGCCCAATCTTTAATTTCATAATGATAATTTATTAAATGTAATATTTGAGATGACTGTGAGTAGAGATGGACTTAGAGTTTTTGATAAAATTGAGAGAGGATATTATAGTTTTATTTTGTTTTTGTTTTTGTTTTTGTTTTACTACTCAGATCCTCAGAAATAGATGGAGAATAGAGAATATGAAGAGTTAGTGGGTTTAGAAAACTTTGACAGCGTCTATATATATATGGTACTTTATCCCCACCAAGTAACTGAAATTTGCTAATGTGTAGTGTGACCCCATTTAGAGTATACTAAACAATAAGATAACATATCCTTTCACTAGCATATGCCATACAGGAGTAAGTTGCATACTCTGAATGTTTTTGAAAACAAGGACAATATTGAGTAAATTGAAATTTCAGTTAACTAAATAGATTAATACCTATGAAATGGATCATACTATCTGTATTACCTTACACAATGGGGAGAGGATAGTGTATGCAATAAAAGATGTTGGGAACACTGGAGGACCACATGCAAAAAAATGAAGCTGGACTATTTACTTACAGTCTGTATATAAATACACTGAGAGTTGATTAAAGAATTAAATGTAAGACTGGAAAACATAAAACTCCTTGAAGAAAAAGTAGAGAAAGGTTTTGACATTTGCCTTGACAATGATTTCTTGGATATGACACTTAAAATAAGACAATAAAAGCAAAGGAGTTAAATAGGTATTTTTCAAAAATATATATACAAATAGAAGATATATATATGAAAAGGTGCTCAACTTCATTAATCATAGCGTAAATGCAACTTAAAACCATAATGAGATACCACCTCACACAGGTTAGAATGACTATTATCAAAAAATAAAAGAAAAAATAAGATGGCATTCAGGATATGGAGAAAAGGGGACCCTGTGGGAAACGTACACTGGCATAGCCACTGTGAAAAATACAGAAGTTAAAAAAAAAAAAAAAGACACTACCATATCCATTATCCCCGTTTTTAAGTATATGTCCAAAGAACTTGAAATCAGGATCTTTCACTACTGTGTTTCTGCTCTCCTGTATTCACTGCAGCATTATTGACAATAGCCAAGATATGGAAGAAACCTAAATGCCCACTAATGAATGATGAATGAATTTATAAACTACACACACACACACATAATTTGATTTAGTCTTAAGGGAAACATCACCATTTGCAACAACATGGATAAAGCTAGAGGATATTAGGGTAAGATAAATATGCCAGACACAGAAAGACAAATATTACATGTTACCTCTTATATGAGTATTTTAAAATAGATAAAGTTGTAGAACCTCCTGGTTGCCAGGGGCTGGGGAAAAGGGGAATAGGAAATACTAGTCAAAGGGTATAAAATTTCATTTATATAAGGTAAAAAAGCTCTAGAGATGTACTGTACATCACAGTGCCTATCGTTACTAATTTATTATATTTATAAAACTTACATTTATTTTTGTATTTATTCTTGCATATTTAAAATTTTATTAACAGTGCAAATCTTATGTGAAATATTCTTATCATAAAAAATAAAAAAATAATAAGGTGGTAGGAGGAAACTTTTGGAGGTGATAGGTTGTTCATGGCTCTACAGTTAATCTCCAAACTCATCAAGATATATATATATATATTTTTTATATATATTTTATATATATATTTATTTTATATATATATATAATAAAATCTTTTTTAAAAATGACTGGTTGTGGATTGCCTGGCACTCACTAGTTGTGGGTTTCCTTGTCAGTTAGGTGTCCAACATTTTTTTTTTTTTTAAGATTTTATTTATTTATTTGACAGAGAGAAACACAGCTAGAGAGGGAACACAAGCACAGGGTGTGTGAAAGAGAGAAGCAGGCTTCCCAAGCAGGGAGCTTGATGTGGGGCTTGATCCTGGGACTCAAGGATCATAACCTGAGCTGAAGGCAGATGCTTAACGACTGAGCCACCCAGGTGCCCTAGTGTCCAACTTTTGATCTCAGCTCAGGTTTTAATCTTAGGGCTGTGAGTTCAAGTCCCAATTGGACTCCACACTGGGCATGGAGCATGCTTAGAGCAATCATTTAGTAAGCCTTCTGAGGTCATTTCTTCATTTTTAATATCAGAAAAATAGTTCCTATTTTAAATCCTCATCAACAGACTTCACTCTCTTATCCAAGGCTGCTTAATAGATATGTGGGTAGTATATTCAGCTTTGTTGTTGTTGTTGTTGTTGTTATAGGTCATATATCTATAAATTTTATATGTGACTCATCTCCAACTCATTTTATGCTCCTTATAATTTCAACCAGCATATGAATTGTTTGGTGTTTTGAAAATACAGTACTCCTCCTTTATCCAGAGGAAGTAAATTCTAAGACCTCCAGTGGATGCCTGAAATTGGAGATAGTACTGAACACTATATATTCTGTGTATATATATATATATACACACACACACCTCTATGTCAAAGCTTAATTTATAAATCAGGCACAGTGAGAGATTAACAACAATAGGCAATAATAAAATAGACAAATTATAATATACTATAATAGAACTTATGTGAATATTGTCTCTCTCTCCCTCTCAAAATATCTAGTACTACTATACATACCCTTCTTGTGATGACATGAGATGATAAAACACTTATGTGATGAGATGAAGTGAGGTGAATGCTATAGGTATTTTGAGCCTATATGGCATTTTGATACACATATACATTTTGAAACATATACCATAATCAAACAAATTACATGTCCATCACCTCAGGTAGTTAGCTCTGTGCCTGTGTGTGTGTGTGTGGGGGGGTGTGTGTGTGGTAACACTTGGAATTTGTATTTTCTTAACAAATTTCTGTCACACTAAAGCTCAGTCACTTTTATAAACATAATTGTGCCAAAAGCTGGGAAAATAGCCATCATAGAAAAAATAAATTTCAGCATCTGTGATATAAACCATAAACCATTAGTCACTTTAGCAAATCTGGCAGATGTAAATGAATATAGGAACTGTAGTTGACAATTACATAAAATATTTACATTTTGAAAATTTCAATAATATTTATGATTTTCATGTTATATAGCATTATTTTATGGTTGTCAAAAGATAAAAAACTGTTTATAAAATAGTAAGTAATGGGAATGCATTATATACTGTAATGATCATAGTTAATAATAGAGTATTACATATTTGAAATTTGCTAAGAGTAAGTTGTAAATTCCTTATCACAAAAGTTTTTTGTAACTCTCTATGGAGATAGATGTTAATTAAAATTATTGTGGTGATCATTTCACAATATATATACAAATATTAAAACATGCTTCATACATGAAACTAAGATAATATATACTAATATATCTCAATAAAATAAATAACAAAATAATTTGTTTTTAAATTTTAATACATTGAAATTTCAATATCTAGTTTGCTCTAGCACAGAATTTTTCAGATGTGCACAAGTATAATATCCTAAAGAAGATTGAAAAATACTTGAAAAATACTCATCTAACAAAATCTGAAATGACAATTCAATTTAAAACAATGTAGTTTTGGGTGCCTGGGTAGCTCAGTGGGTTAAAGTCTCTGCCTTCAGCTCAGGTCATGATCTCAGGGTCTTGGGATCGAGACCCGCATCGGGTTCTCTGCTCAGTGAGAGCCTACTTTCTCCTCTCTCTCTGCCTGCCTCTCTATCTACTTGTGATATTTCTCTCTGTCAAATAAATAAATAAAATATTTTTTAAAAATGTAGTTTTTTTTCCAGTTTAATTTTTTGAAAACTTTCCAAATCAGTGATTATTATTATTTATATCAGGGATTGCAAACTTAATCCATATAAATAACACATAATTTAGATTTTTTGGACATAGACTTTCCTTTTTTTCTTTCTTTTTTTCCTCGTATTTTTTTTGGCCAAATTAGTTTTATTTTTAACAACATATTTTAGGAATAGTTAAAAACTTTTTTTAAAGATTTTATTTATTTCTTTGACAGTGAGAAACAGCTAGAGAGGAAACACAAGCAGGGGGAGTGAGAGAGGGAAAAGCAGGCTTCCTGCCAGGCAGGGAGCCCAATGTGGGGCTTGATCTCGGGACTCCAGGATCATGACCTGAGCCAAAGGCAGACACTTAATTATTGAGCCACCCAGCTGCCCCTAATTAATATATAATGTATTATTTGTTTCAGGGGTACAGGTCTGTGAAATTATCAGCCTTACAGAATACCAGCACCCACCATAGCACATACCCTCCCCAATATCCATCACCCAGCCACCCTATCACTCCCACCCCTGCTCCTCCAGCAACCCTCAGTTTGTTTCCTGAGATTGAGTCCGTGGTTTGTCTCCCTCCCAGTCCCATCGTGTCTCATTTTTCCCTGCCCTACCTCTCAAATTCCCCATATCAGAGAGATTAGATGATAATTGTCTTTCTCTGATTTATTTACTTCACTTAGGACAATACATAGAGTTTCTATCACAGCATTCAACTACAATGCCATTATGGGGAAGCAGCTACAGATAATACATAAACAAATAAAGTATTTATATTCTGATATATTCCAATTTCATTTATAAAAACAGGTGGTGGACCAGGTTTGATTCATGTGCTATAGTTTGTAAACTCCTGATTCAGATTATACTATATTTTATATTTTTTATATTTTTATACAGCCAATGGCTAAATTTCAGGAATTATTTATAATCCTTCTTTTAGAAACATGCAATACTAAGAATGTTTCCATTAAACCTTTTTACAATAATTTGGGAGTGAACTACAAAAGATTAGATAAATAAAATTATTTGTGTGAGTGGACATTATCCAAGAGAATAAAATTATATTGAAAACAATGAAGAAAAAATGAACTGAGGAATGTTATTAAATTAAAAATAAAGTGTTCTTATTTTTAGAGAGTCAGAGTGAGCATATGTGGAGGGGCAGAGGGAGAGGGAGAGAGAGAACCTTAAGCAGACTTGGGCCCGATGTTGGACTCAAACTCATACCCTGAGTTCATGACCTGAGCTGAAATCAAGAGTCAGACACAACCACGTGAGCCACCCAGATGCCCTCAAAATATTTTTGTATCATAAACTAATTAATTTATAAACAATAATTATAAAATATATATTATGAAACAGGAGGATTTTTTAAATAGAAAACAAAATAAGCATAATCATATGGGACTTCCAATTCTCATTCTGACAGGTAAAGAGCTTGGAAGCTGTCACTCCCATCCTTACAACAAGAAAAAAAAATAAACACAAGAAAAAAATTTCACAAAAGTGAAAAATTAAAAACTTTTCTTGAATCTATCAGGTCATTAAGGTCACAGAGTAAACTGCTGCCCTGAAAACTGGAGAGACAGGCAGAGACAGGGAATCACAGTTTCACTGGAGCAGAATTTAGAGCTAATATGACAGTCACACTTGAAGCTGTAATTGCTGAATTATCAAAAGTTTCAGTGTAGACTGGTTTGAAAGTTAAAAACTCAGCTTTGTGAGTTTTACCCCTGAGTGCCATACCAGGTTCGCAGGGTGAACACTGGAGGCCTAAGCTAAATGAGAGCAAGTTACTTTGTGGATATCAATAAAACTTATTCTAACATTTATATGAAAGGCAAGAGACCGGGGAGCCTGGGTGGCTCAGTTGGTTAAGCAACTGTCCTCGGCTCAGGACATGATCCCGGAGACCCAGGATCGAGCCCCACATCGGGCTCCCTGCTCGTCGGGAAGACTGCTTCTCCCTGTTTCACTCCCCATGCTTGTGTTCCCTTTCTAGCTGTGTTTCTCTCTGTCAAATAAATAAAATCTTAAAAAAAAAAAAAAAGAAAGAAAGAAAGGCAAGAGACCAGAATAGCCAACATAATACTAAAAAAAATTCAAAGCTGGAGGACTGACACCACCTCAAGCTACAATGATGTAAGTAGAGTGGTATGCACAGAAAAACAGACAAATAGATGAGTGGAACAGAACAGAAAGTCAGAAATAGGCATGCAGGCGACCTGAGTGGCTCAGTCCTTAAGTGTCTGCCTTCTGCTCAGGTCATGATCCCAGAGTCGAGATAGAACCCCACATCGATTTCCCTAATTGGTGGAAAGTCTGCTTCCCCCTTTCTCACTCCTCCTACTTGTGTTTCCTCTCTAGCTGTGTTTCTCTCTGTCAAATAAACAAATAAAATATTAAAAAAAGAAAGAAACTTGCAGAAATATAATAAATTGTTCTTTGTGAAAGGAGCAGAGGCAACCCAATGGAGAAAAACAGTATTTTCATCTTATGATCCTAAAACAATTGGGCACAGGCAATAAAATATATCTGATGCAAACTTTGAATGTTTCATAAAATTTGCCATTAATTTTTGAAGCACAAAGTTATAAAAATAGTAGAATATAACATTGGATAAAATCTAGATGACTTTAGATATGATGATGACTCTTTAGACAAAACATCAAATACATGATCTATGAAAGAAAAAATTAATAATTTGGACTTCATTAAAATAAAGATATTTATATTTCCAACAGATATAGTTCAGAGAATAAAACAAAAACCATAGCCAGTGCCTGGATGGCTCAGTGGGTTAAAGCCTCTGCTTTCAGCTCAGGTCATGATCTCAGGGTCCTGGGATTGAGGCCCCCATGGGGCTCTCTGCTCGGCAGGGAGCCTGCTTCCTCCTCTCTCTCTGCTGGCCTCTCTGCCTCTCTGTCTGCTTGTGATCTCTCTCTCTGTCAAATAAATAAATAAGATATTTTAAAAGAAAAGATTAAAAAAAAAACCCATAGCCTGATAGGATATACTTTGAAAACTCATATCTGATAAAATATATAAGGGACTCAAAATATATAAAAGGACTCTTACAACTTGACAGTGAGAAAAGAAACAACCCAATTTAAAAATGTGCAAAATATCTGAATGTCACAAGAAAGGTAAATGGATTGCATATAAGCACATAAAAAGATGTTCAATATCATATGTTATTATGGAATCACAGGTATTTAAAAATCAGGTATTTAAAAAACCAAAACGATAGGGCACCTGGGTGGCTCACTGAGTTAAAGCCTCTGCCTTCACTCAGGTCATGATTTCAGGATCCTGGGATCTGACTCTTTGCTCAGCAAGGATCCTGCTTCCTAATTGCTCTCTGCCTGCTTCTCTTCCTACTTGTGATCTCTTTCTCTCTTTCAAATAAATAAATAAAATCTTTTAAAAAATGATAAAAAGCCTGCAAAAAAAAAAAATCCTTGAGCATACATGTATAACCTTAGGGGAGGAAATACATTCTTAACTGAAAAAATATATAATTGACAGTAATTAAAAAGCAGACTTTTACTTAAATTAAAAAATAATAGTTAAAATGAATAAAATTAACAAAAAATATAATTAAAGAAAAGCATTTGTAATACAAAGACAAAGTGTGTCACAAGAACAGGACAGAATCTCTAATAGAAATATAAGCAGGAGGGGTGCTTGGGTGGCTCAGTCCTTAAGCTTCTGCCTTTGGTTTGGTCATGATCCCAGAGTCCTGGGATCAGGCCCTGCATCTGTCTCCCTGCTCAGCAGAAAGCTTTCTTCTCCCTCTCTCACTCCCCACCGCTTGTTTTCCCTCTCCAGCTGTCTGTCTGTCAAATAAATAAATAAAATCTTTAAAAAAAGAAAAAATAAATATAAGCAGGAGCATGAAAATACAAGTCACATTACAGTAAATTCAAATGACCAGCATCTATAAGAGAAATGGCTGAAATGCACTGCTAGAAGGAGAAAGGTAGATGGATATCACATTACACATAGCCGACTGACAATATTAAAATGAGTGATAACTTCTATTCACAGCCGGAATGAAGGCGAAAAGAAACTCCTACATTGCTGGTAGAAATGCGAATTGTTAAAAAAAAAAAAAAAAAAAAATCTTAGAAAGCCATCTGGCAACCTCTACAAAAATTAAAAATACATTTATTCTTTGTTCCAGCAATTCCATTTCTATGAATCCATTCCTTAGTGTAAAAAATGCACTTGTGCCTAAGAAGTTCAAAGATGTTTATTGCTTTGCAATAGTAAATAAATAAATAACCCATTGGTTAATGTTCTTATAAAACTATTGAAAAGAATTGGACTGATACAATTTATTAAAAAATAAACCTAGCTTTGAGTGATAAATTCAGAAAAATATGCACAAGCACTGTGTAAGTTTTAATAAGGATAATGTTGACAAATAGTTCCATATATATGACTAGACAAAAGAAAAATGTTAACCTTAGTTAACGTGTGTTAAGAGGTTACTGAGTGCATTGATGTGCATGGATGCTGCCATGAAGAAGGGAAGAAGGGAGACCTAACAAAGAGAAAAAAAAATGTCTTGAATATGTATGTCTACTTAAAAAATTAAAGAAAACAACAAATTACATATAGCTTTTAGAAAGCACTGTTTACACCTGAAAGAAACTATTTATTTTAGTAGACAAAGTGTCTTCTAACAACAATCTGGCAGTAAACACATCATAGAATAGCTTTCTTTTATGCCAGATTTTGGGTTCCCTTGGTGACTATAGCCTTAAATAGAAACTCTTGAGCAGAAGCTCAAGTCTTTGAACAAAGATTTAGTGGATTTTCACAAAAGCTTCTAAAGCTAAATCTTTCAGTTTATATCTGCATCATTTTATTGTTGTTTCTATGATCTTTTCCTAATCATTATGTTCTGATATTCACAGGAACTGTAGTTTAAGTGAAATGATATAAAGTTCATTAAAAATAAATAACTACAAAGAAAAATTTAGTAGAATTACATGTTTTCTTTAGTTGTATTTTTAAACAGTATTTGTATTTAATATTTATCTTTCTATTAAAATAATTTAAGGCATAACAATTATAAAGAAAATGCCTTAATTTTGTTCAACTTCATAGCTTTAATTTCCTGGTTTAAGAAACTAAATGGCATTGCAATTGTAGAAATGGTACTTCAGAGAAAATAATCTATCTTCAATGGGAACATTTAGACTTTTGTGTGTATGTGTTTATAAGACACAAATGATGCAAGTAATAACCTATTCAGGAATTCTTAGCTGTCCTTTACGAAGAATGCATCTAATGTGATTTGCAGGTATATCAAAATCTCATTTTCTGAAGCATACTTTTGCAGCTCCCATAATACAGCCCGGGAAAGGTAATAAGCAATATGGGCTTTAAGAAGGAGGTATTGTTACAAATGAGATTCCTATTAAAAATATATAACAAAATTATGTATATATATATATATATATATAACAAATATATATAGCACAAGCATAATAAAAAGAAACCATGTGCTATATGAATTTTAAATGATATTTTTAGATAAACCAAAGTGGGATTCATCTGCCAAAATCTAAAAATTTAGAAAACAAAGACAGTAACGCAATATTCCACAACTTTTGAAATAAGGGATTTTATTCGGTAATCTGTTAGTCATAAGAATAAACTGGTACTAATAAAATGATAAAAATGCACATGGAAAATGTCGGATAAAAGTTTAGCTATAAAAGAAGAAAATGTAATATGCCAATTCACCCACTGTTATGAATATCCAATTAAATGTGGGTGAAATTTTCACTATTAAAGGAAAGCTTTATTACCATTTTTTCCTGAGTCATCTGAGACATTATTACTGATATCTTTTTTCTATATCCATTCCTGAAACTATGCTTTTGAGAGGTATAATCATGACATGGACTTAATGGATGAGGCTGAGTGTTGTATTCTTAATGTAAAATCACCGAGTAGTAAAGTTCACCATCTTCTGATATTGTGTAAATGAGGTAGTCTGAAGTTTGTAATAGTTTATGCATTATTTATAATAATAAAAAATATCAGCAATGTCTGTATATTTTATGAGCCCTCTAAAGCAAGACCTCAGAGTAATAATCTATAGCAATAAGTTAGAAGATAAAATATATTATCAGGCAAGAAGCGGATTGGGGGTGTCTAATTTCTTTTTTCTTTCTTCCTTTTTAAAATTACTTTATTATTTTTTTACAAAAGGAGTGAATGATCTAAAGGAAAAAATAAAGAAATAGTATTTTGTTGTATTTGAAGGAAAGAGTACAGGTGGAAAAAGAAGAAACCTATCCAGTTAGCAAAGTAAATATAGTCATTTCGCACATCTACCTTTTTTACCCTATAAAATTCAAAGAAATGCATCCTTCTTGGGGTTTTATTTTTTAATTTATTTTTTTATTTTTTTAAGATTTTTATTTATTTATTTGACAGAGAGAGGTCACACGTAGGCAGAGACACAGGCAGAGAGAGAGGAGGAAGCAGGCTCCCTGCTGAGCAGAGAGGCCATGCAGGATGCAGGCCTTGATCCCCTGACCCTGAGATCAGGACCTGAGCTGAAGGCAGAGGTTTTAACCCACTGAGCCACCAAGATGCCCTCAATCTTGAGGTTTTAAATTGGAGCCCCATCTTGGGTGTAGAGGTTACCTAAAAATAAAATCTAAAGAAAGAAAAAGAAAAGAAATAGAGTAAAATTGGTCCTGTTGCTCTGCCAAGAGTGAGAAAAAATAGAAGTATGTAATTATGTTATTAGAATAAAGATATCAGTAGAGAAATGAAACTCTAAGTAGACCAAAGAGCAGAAAGAACTAGTGGATAGCAATAACAAAGTAAAGGGGTAAAGAATGTGGTTACGAAATTATAAAACATTGTAGTTAGAATGAGAAATTTAAAACTATATCTGAGCCACCCAGCCACCCCTTAAATGTAATTTGTAAAACATAACAACACAAATGATAGACGACAATGGATTAATAGAATTTCTGCAGAAAAGAACCACAATTAATATAAAATTACTATATTATCTTAGAATATAGGATATTCTTGAACAGAAAAACAATAATAGCATATCATCTGAACTCAACAGGCACAATTGGGAAGATAGAAGCAATAATTTTGAATGACAGCAACAAAGATAAAACTTTTTGGCAAAGCTAAGGAAGAATTTAAAGAAACTATATATATACACATATGGGGTAGACATCTATCTATTTTATTGCTGTAGAAACAAGTTGGATGTAACAAACTAAATATAATATGAAAGCCTGAGGGGAGGCAGTTTTCCAAGGCAATTTAAGGAGCCTAAAAAGTATTACATCATTTAAAAGGGAATTGATATATTCAATATAATTAGACATATTTAATAAAATTATAGTAATTATCAATAAAAAGAGAATAGAACTCAAAAAAGAAAAGAAAAGGTGGATGTCACATAGAAAAAATGTTTTTTTAAGATTTATTTATTTGGGGAGCCTGGGTGGCTCAGTTGGTTAAGCAACTACCTTCGGCTCAGGTCAGGATCCCAGAGTCCCGGGATGGAGCCCCATATCTGGCTCCCTGCTCAGCGGGAGGCCTGCTTCTCCCTCTCTCACTCACCCTGCTTGTGTTCCCTCTCTGGCTGTGTTTCTCTCTGTCAAATAAATAAAATCTTTTAAAAAAAATTGTTTATTCATCTGAGAGAGAGACTGAGGGAAAGAGAACATGAATGGGAGGAGGGACAGAGGGAGAGGGAGAGGGCAGACTCTGGGATGAGCTTGGAGCCCGACTTGGGGCTCTATTTCACAGCCCTGAGATCATGACCTGAGCTGAAATCAAGACTTGGATGCTTAACTGACTGCATCACCCAGGTGCCCTTCCAAACTTTTGAGTCTAATGCAATAAGAGGGGAGAAAAAAATAGAATAGTAAAACTTTATAAATAAAACTTGTGAATTTAAGTAAAAATGCACAAAATAATACAATGTACAATTACACATAAGTATTTTAAAGACATTTAAAAAAACTGCAGAAAAAAAAAACAGAAAAAGACTGAAGATGATATGTATCTGTAACCATATCTGTAAAGTTTTCAATATTGTTTGTAAAAACTCTTTTGAGTATAATTCACATATCTCCCATTCACCCTTTCAAAATGTACAATTCAATAGCTTTTTGTATATTCACACAGTTGTAAAATAATTACCCTTATTTAATTTTAGAACATTTTTATCACTTAAAGAAGAAACCTCATATCTGTCACCAGTCACTCTTCCACCAGTGTCCTTTGCCTGCTAGGTTCTGGGTAACTGTCTCCATGGTTTCTCTTATTCTGTATATTTCATACAAGTGGAATCACCTAAAATACACCCTTTTGTATCTAACTCCTTTCCCTTCACATAATTTATTCAGGATCCACCCATGCAAAAATGATTTATATAATTAACATTTCTAAATTTTTGATGGCGGGTTACTATTTCTCATCTTAAAATAACAATTTTGAAGGAATCATAAAAATTATGCCAAAATTCTTAATTATAAAACTTAGTATTATGAAGATATTATTTGTAACATAAATTAAATGTTAAATGTTAATGAAAATTATATTCTTAAAAACAAAGAGCAAATTTAAAATATAATAGGATCTATAATGTTAAATCCCAGGGAATGATAAATAACAGAAAAGTCTAAAGTTCTCTTGCACATACCCATTTCTTACCTTCTATAGTAAGAGTTACCTGATATTATTGTCACTGGATTAACCTATGCTATTAACAGTTAGAAAAAAATTATATGTTAAAAATAGTTTTAGTTTTCTTAGGTGAAAAGACATGTGCTCAATGTATATTAAATTGCATTAATTAATGACATATCTCTGGAGGAGAAATAAAGAACAAAATGAAGAAAAAAATTTAAAAAAATAGAATAATGGAAAACATTAAATTCTTAATTGGAAAAGGTAAAAGATTTCAGTAATTCTGACAAACTTTTTCCATAATCAAGGAAAATACCTTCTGCATAAAAACAAAGCAATATAAAAATTAAAAAGTCCACCAAAAGAAAATAAAAATTGCAACATAATTTTTATATGGCCAAGTTGAAAATCAATATCCATTTGTCCAAAACTTGACTCGTACTTGTCTTCCAAAATATGTTCTATCTGATTTACTGGGAAGTTAGAGCTTTTGCCCAATTATCAACAAATCATTAGACTCATTTTTGGTGCCATCTGACTATGTACTCCTCAGTCAATACATCACCAGGTCCTCCTTAAGATAATCTCAAATTCACCTATTGTTTCCATGTGCACATTTCCCACATTTAGGCTCCTATCATCTGTCACGTGAAGCACTGCAAAGTGCCAATCAGCCTTTTTGTCTTTGAGTGTCCTCTAATTTTAATCACTTCATCAAAGTAAGTCTGGTGAATTTAATCAAATTTAATAACTTCTCCTACTACATTAACTCATAATTCTCATTCCTTATTGATTTTATGTTGTTCCAAACTGTTAAAACAATTTGTAACAACACTTATGGCTTACATTTTCAGTTGTCAGTCTCAACAGTGTCCCACAACACATGCAAATATTAACAGTTTTGCTTCTTCTTTTTCTATTTTTTTTT
>PITA01024052.1:0-26973 GCA_004023965.1 Spilogale gracilis
GCCCACACGCACAGGGGACGCTCACGTTCGGGGGCTGCCCACACGTACGGGGGCGCCCACACGCACGGGGGCGCCCACACGCTCGGTGGGCCAGTAATTCTTAGTTAAAAGTTCAAATTGTATCTCCAGATGTCCTTTTCTTTTGATTTCTTCTAGAACTCAAAAATTTCTCTTAAGCTGGTCCTTACAAATATATAGCAAAGAGAAAGACAAGATTTGACTCTTTCAGATGATTTTAGCTTCTGAAGGTGAAATATATTAAGATAAACAATTCATTATTTGATATTAACAAAGGATATCCAAATAAGTTATTTCTTTCACCCCTAGTTGCTATTGAATTGTTAATGAGACATATCTAATGTATAAAGGGAAACATTTATTAGTAATCATTGATTTTCTGAATATCTCTAAATAAATTATAAAATTAAAGGCATTATGTCACATGTATGTTTAGACAGTTATTATATATACTTCTGAGTCCAGAGTCCTAGCAAGACAAACTAAAATATTTACCTTAGTATGGAATAAAAGTTGAGAAGATCTCTTTCAAAATTTTACTGTGATATAAAACATATATAAGGGATTAGCAATATAGAAACATTTGGGTAATATTAGAAAAACATCTCAAAATGTTCAGGATAAGATTCCAAACTCTTAAACTGATCATTTTATCTTTTATTCTACTATAACCAGTGATCATACCATCTCTGAGAATATTAGGATTGGTTTTGTGGAAGTAGCACAGCAGAAATTAAATCAACTTCATATTTATTGCGGTCCAGGTTTAAAAATAAATCTTTGGTTTATCAACTTAGGAAAGAGATGTTGACACAGGAAAGAGTCTGTCAAGATCTACAAAAGAAAGTATTCCTTATGGAAGGATAGAAACAAATATTTTAATAAAATCATAAGTATTTTCTTCCCTCTTGATAAATGTCAAATCTTTTATTTAAAAATGTTTATTAGCCCGTTTTGTAACTCAGAATGTCCTGCTTCTACTTGTTTTCTGGCTCCAGTGCTATTTCTACATTTTTGTTTTTAAAAACTTTTGTATTTTAATACCTATCGAGAAATTGGGAATTTTTTTGTTTTCTTCTGCTGACCTTAGAACTTAGTATGAAAGTAAAAGGAGACCTAACCTTTTAGTTAGCTGTTAGAATAGTAAAATTTGGAGATCACATGAAAAAAGAATTTACCTTATAATTCATAGTGTTCATCACATTTTTATTTGATAGTACAAAATTACATTTGTATAGCTTTGAATTATATTTCTTTTTACTCTGCATTTGTAATAAATTTGCCCAATTAGGAGAACTTAGCAGCATCACAATGTTGAGTGGCAAAAAATACTAACAGAAATCAATGAAATTGTTAAAAATTTTTCATGGCAACGTTAATTTAGGAAAGTAACTTAAATGCCTAAAATATTTTTAGTTGTTACCCCAGCCTTGTAAATTATATATAGACTAAAACATAAAGGAAATCATGAACTGAATAAATTAGAAACGCAGCCAAAAAGACACTATATTTTATAAGCCAGAAAAAATTGAGAAAGTGTCAATGCTGTGATACGGGCTAATTATCAGATTTTTGTCTTATGTAATGCATAAGATCCTGGTCAGAAGGTGAGGTTGGTAGGAGGAGGCATGATTTCATTGATGTTGTATCTGAAGCTCTATGTTAAGATGTCCTGTAGTGAATTATATAGTGAACACTATTTTTGCTATTATAGCATGTTATACCATGATTTTATATACTAATTAAAAGGAAACTATACTTTCGAGGCTTTTTACCATTTAGAATTTTCATGTTGAACAAAAGAACTCTATCAGAATTAATGAGACATTGATTTTATTATTTATAAATTTTGCATATACCCACAAATGAAAATGGATACAAAATAAGTTGGTTAAAGGATTGCTAAATTTCTTTACATTCAGAGTCCAACTCTCGAATCACTTTTTGTCTCAGTCAGTGATGTTCTCTTTTTCCACATGGAGTCTCTGTGCAGCATTTCTAAAATGAATCAAGAACAATTGCAGCTGAGTTCTTAAGCCAGTTTTGCAATTATGTGGAGCTAACCTTTTGATTCCCACTTTGGAAATGGGAATTCCACTCCCACTTGGAAGTGTTGCTAAATATGTCTTCTTTCCTCCACCTTCCCCCTCTCCTCAGCACTTTTTTGGTTCTTAAAATTAAAAGAATGTTCCAGTATCATCTCTGGGATTTTCTTCCAACTCAGATTCTGCAGGTTTGATACTAGTGTTTTTGAGATTTGTGCATGCACAGGTAATGATAGCTGCCACATTATTATTGCTTAGTATTGCTTCAACAGCAGTCATAGTGTACCAAGAATTTTAAGACGCATCCTGAAGTTAAAGAGCTAAAAGTATGGGGAAAATATTCATTTTAAAGCATAGTGGCTAGGATCTCAGAGATGGGTTGCTCTAATGCTTGTTAATTGTATCATCTCAGATAAGTGCATTAGGTCTCGAAATCTTACTTTACTCATCTGTGAGATAAGCAGTCCTTACCTTTTAAGATGGTTGAGATCTCTGTATTATGATATATGTAAAATAGACTGCTTAATAAATGTTAGCTATTACTTTATTTTAGTTCTACAAAAATACACCTTTCTTGATATGCTTTTGCTTTAAAGATATCTATAACTTGTAAAGGAAAAGATGCAAATTCAAGTAGCAATTGGCTGAGTGAAAATTCCAGGAAAATGTTTAAACAGAACTTTAATTATTGGTGTAACATAAAATTATTCAAATATGCATTTACAGTTAGAGGATGGTGTTGTATATAATGGAAATTTGACACTAAATTATTTCTTTTGTTTTAGAAGGTGTTTGAAGATTTTTTTAAATGATTTTAAATTGTTGATTCTGAAATTATACATTTTGTAACCATTATAAGAATAAAGGTTAAAGCTGTTGACATATTTTGTGACCTTTGTTTTGGTTCTTGATCTGTGATCATTCAGTGCAATATTGCTACCTCGCACAGTTAAATGAGCAGGAGGGCATATGGTTTGTGTGGGATGATCCTTTGGATTGAAACAGTTAAAATACTGATTATAATATAAGGGGAAAAGTTAAATGCATTACTCAGCTAGTATGAAGTTAACATTTCTCAGAACATCAAAATTTGGCTATCTCAACCTGGTGCTCTTTAAAAAGGCAAAAACTTCTTCCCAGCGATTTTGTAACTGTGAGTCTTCAGTTAAGTTGGTGGTCCTGTGTTATGTTACTTATATAGGACAAAACCTCAAGTGGGGAGTTTAATTTGAAGTGGACTTTGATTGGCCTGAGAGTCTCTAGTGCTAGTTATCCACCAAGTTTCCCTAGGTTATAGATGAATATATCCTGCTTATAGCCTGCCAAACTGAAAACTACCTTTACTAACTTCCCTTAAAGGGTTGGTGTGGCCAAGGCTAATTTTGGCCATGGATTACGAAGTGTCATGTATGGCACTTCTCTGTCTTGCCTTAAGAAGAAATGCCTCTGTACGCCCCCTTCTTGCATACTAATAACTAATGAAAACTCAAGTCAACAGAATTTGGACACGGAGACTGAAGTATGTGTTGAGCCGCCCTGCCAGCCAACCGCTGCTTATTTCTATACTATTACTTGTGAAGGAAACAGTCTTCTATTTATTTAAGCTACTGTATCTTAGAATCTCTTTGTTACAGGAGCTTAGACTATATCCTAACTAATGCTCTTTAAAGAATAGCCAAACAGATTTGAAAAAGGACCAATTAGTACTAATATAAATGAAAAAGAAGATTGAAATAAAAACTCAGTGAGTAAATAAAAAGAATCAGGGCTACATGAAATGATTGTTTCCAGAGCTGAGACAGGGAAGATAGATGAATCTAGAACACGTGTGAGAAAGTAAGGAAGTGCCCCGGGCACCTAGGTGGCTCTGTCAGTTAAGCATCTGACTCTTGATCTCAACTCAGGTCTCCCATCTGAGGATCATGAGTTAGAGCCTCAAGATGGGCTCCATGCTGGGTGTAGAGCCTACTTAAAAAAATAATAAAGAAGTGCTTAAAATATGATAAGTTTACTTATGTATATATGATAATACATATAAATACATAAACATATGCTAATACTGCTTGGTAATTTCTTTAAAAATGAAAAAAATGATACATGTAACAACATGTGTGAACTTCTAAAACATGTATGAACCTCTAAAACATGCTAAATGAATGAAGCCAGATACATAAGACTGCATATTGAAAGATTCCATTTATGTGAAATTTCTAGAGAAGATAAAATTAGAGATGGAAAGTAAATTGATGATTGTAATAATTTATTATTCACTCAGCATTGATTTATTGCCTGTTCCTATGTGCCTAGCACTATTTTAAGGACACAGCACTGAATAAAATAGAATTCCTGCTCTTATGGTATTTACATTCTAGTGGAGAAGAATGACAATAAATAAGTGAAATATATAATATACCAGATAGAATAAATGCTATGGAGGAAAATAAAGCAGAGAAGACAGATAGCAAGTATCAGGGGAGAGGTTGCAGTTTTAGGTGGAGTGATCAACAAAGCCCTTACTTAAAGGGCAATATTTAATAAAGACCTGAAAGAGGAAGGATGTGAGCCATGAAGATGAGGGGGAAGTCCATTTCAGGCAGAGGGGTCATCAGGTGCAAAGGCTCAGTGCAGGATTGTGTCCTGTATGCATTCAAGGAACATCAAGGAAGCATGAGTGTGGAAAGCCAGAGGGAAAGTGGAGATGAGATCAGAGAGATATTGAGACCTGACTTGCTAGGCCATTTTGAAAGACTGGAGATTTTAATGTGATTGTGAAGACTTTGGCTTATTTTTTTAAAAACTGTGGTGAAATATGTATGATGAAGAATTTGCTATTTTAACCATTTTTAAGTGTACAATCCAGTAGCATTAAGTGCCTTTGCAATGTGCTGAAACCCTAATCACCACCTTTTTCAAATATTGTTCATCATCCCAAACTGAAACTCTATACCCTTTAGGTGATAACTTCACATGCTTTCTTCCGCCAGCCCTTGGTAACCTCCAATCTATTTTCTGTCTTGTACATTTGCCTCTTCCAGGTACCTCATATAAATGGAATCATACATTATTTGTGCTTCTGTAACTGGCTTATTTTGTTTAGCATAATGTCTTTTCAAGGTTCATCCATGCTGTAGCATGTATCAGTTCCTCATTGATATTTTTTCATATTCACTGTATGTGGTTTCATTTGTTGATGAACTTGTGTTGTTTCCACCTTTTGGCTATTGTGAATAATGCTGCTATGGACATTGGTGTACAAATATGTTTGAGTCCATTTTCATTTCTTTGGGGAATATACTGAGAAGCGGAATTTCTAATCATTATCATATGATATCAAACTTTTTGAGATACTATCATACTATTTTCCATACTGACTGCACCGTTTTACTTTCTCATGAGCAATATATAGGGGTTCCAATTTCTCTACATTGTTTTCTATATTTACTGTTTTCCATTTTTAAAAACTGTATCCTAGTAGCTCTGAAGTGATATCTATTATGGTTTTGATTTAGCCTTCCCTAATTATTAGTGATGCTAAGCATCTTTTCATATACTTACTGGCCATTTGTATTTCACCCTTAGAGAAAAGTCTGTTCAAGCCCTTTGCCCATTTTTTAACAGTACTGTTTGTCTTTTTGCTGTTGAGTTGTTTATGTATTCTGGATTTTTTTTTTACCCCTTATCAGACATATAAATGGCAAGTATTTTTCCTCTTCTGTGTTTTTTTTTTCTCACTCTTTTGATAGTGTCCTTTGAAGCTATTTGCTTCTGTATCTTGTATGTTTTTGTTCCTCAGTTTCTCCTTTATTGCCTTTTATTGTATTTAGTTGAATTTTGTACTATACTGTTTCTATTCCCTTTCCTTTTTTAAATTTCTTTTTAAATTATTTCTTGATGGCTGCATAGGTTGTTACAAGTTAAACTATGTTGTTAAAAGTTCAGTCATTAATTGTAATTCCTGAGATAACCACCAAGGACTTTGATTTTTGATCTGAATAAAACGGAAAGCTGTTGGAGATTTTTGACTAGATCTGTTTTTTGTTTTAATCTGGTTGACTATCTAATTTATATTTTTTGCCTTTAGGTACAATTATTTTTATCATGAATTTTGTCATCATTGTTGTATTTCCTACCTTTACATGTAAGATAGAACATAAAAGGGAGAAATATAGGAAAACCAGTGAAAACAGCTTGCTTATATAAGCATAACTGAAGTGCTAATTTCAGAAAAAAAATGTTTTTGCTAAAATCTGGTTTCTTTCTTTTTTTTTTTCTTTTTTAAGATTTTACTTATTTGACAGTGAGAAACACAGCCAGAGAGGGAACACAAACAGGGGGAGTGAGAGAGGGAGAAGCAGGCTTCCCACCAAGCAGGGAGCCAGATGCGGGGCTCGATCCCAGGACTCCAGGATCATGGCCTGAGCCGAAGGCAGACACTTAACCAACTGAGCCACCCAGGCACCACCTAAAGTCCGGTTTCTAAAAAAACATAAAAACAGGGCGCCTGGGTGGCTCAGTGGGTTAGAGCCTCTGCCTTCGGCTCAGGTCATGATTTCAGGGTTCTGGGATCAAGGCCCACATCGGGCTCTCTGCTCAGCAAGGAGCCTGCTTCCTCCTTCTCTCTCTGCCTGCCTCTCTGCCTACTTGTGATCTCTCTGTCAAATAAATAAATAAAATCTTAAAAAAAAATAAAAAAAATAGTAAAAAACCAGCATGTTGTTTGAAACAATTTAATACAGTACAAAAGTATATAAAGTAAAAGGTGATATTCCTATACTTTTGTCCCTCAGTCCCATTTGCCAGAGGTAGCTACTTTTTAATATTTGGATGAAATTTGTGTATCTCCATTATTTTCATGTTTGCCTAATATTTTCATGTTTGTTTATACAAATCTTGCATTATGAGGTTTACCTTTCATATTATGGCTTTTAATTATATAACATGTTATTCCCTAAACTGTAAGACTTAAAGGGTATTACTATCCTAACCCATCTGTAGATTTAAAACTTTTTGTATTAAGGTAAATTATTTAAAGTTAGAGAAAACCAATTTCAGATAATTTGGTCATCATTTGTTTCTGCAGTGTTATAGCAGGTTAAATTGTTATCTTATATCAGTGATTCTCAACTGTGGGCAATCCTCCCGGTCTCCCTCCCCGACATTTCAAATTGTCAGGAGACATTTTAGATTATTACCACTTGGGTGGGTGAAGTGCTGGTAATGGCCTCTGGTGCTAGAGGTCAGAGGTGCTGCTAAATATCATGCAATGCCCAAACAGTGCCACCCAACCCCCCCTCCTACCCTGCCAAAAAGGAATTATCTGGGGGCACCTGGGTGGGCTCAAATAGCCAAGTCTTCCAATTTTGGCTCTGGTCTTGATCCTGGGGTTGTGGGTTCCCGCATCACACTGAGCTTAGCCCTGGGTGTGGAGCCTACTTAAAAAAAATAAGGAAAGAATTATCTAGTCCAAAATGTCAGTAGTGCTAAGATGAAGAAAACCTGCTTTATGTGAAAGTGGTTAAGAGTAAGGACTACCCAGGGAGACTGCTTAAGTTCATATCTTATTTCCACCACTTACTGTGTGACTGTGGATGCTTATTTAATTCTCTGGACCTCAATTTCCTTAACTCTGTAATAACAAGAGTACCTATGATAGGGTTGTTGAGAAAACTATTTAATATATATGAAACATTTAGAATAGTGCCTGGCATATGGAACTCAATAAATGTTGGTTGTTACTGGTTCTTTGTTAATTTAAATGGGGATTCATACCTATAATCAAAGTTATAAATTTTTTAAATTCTCTATGATTTATAATCGTGTCATGGTAAAAATTATAATCCAATCAAAAGATAATATCAGAGCATTTAGAAATTTTCATGTTACAGATATATAAAACAAAAAGTGGCCCATTAATACATATTCTAGCAATTTGGAGGAATTTCTAAACATGATTATGAGATTTGGTAAGCTAAATATACTCCCACATACTATTTCATACATAATTTTTTTAATATTTTAAAATTATGTGTGGATGATGATACATTTCAAAGAGCAGTATCACTTGAACTGAGAAATTATTTCACTGGTCTTTAGGTTCTGTAGTTTTGTTTCTTTGAAAGTCCTAAGTCCCATAACATAATTCAGGAAGTATGCGTTCATAAAAGGAAGGAAGGATATTAAATAATTTGGATTTTCATTGACTCTTTGACTTGTTTTCTCATTGTTAAATTTTTTTTGTTTTGCTTTTCTTAGTGTTGAATCCCTTATTCTGCTCTTTCTCCATTCATAGGCTGTAAAGACATTTTGGGGAGGCAATGTTATGAGTACACCCTGAGAATATGATGAGAGTGTTCAGTTTATTAAAATCTATATTATTTTTAGAGATAACAGAAAATATTTTAGTTACATCACGCTTTTATTCTTTTCATAACTGTTGTACTATAAAATTCATTAATCACAAATAATTTGTGTTTCTTACTCCTGTCCCTCTCAATGAAGTAATTTATGAACTGTACTAATAGTAAATATATCATTAAACTACCTAATGATTTAATTCAAAGTATTTTTTATACCTTGTAAATAAAAGAATATCCAGAAAAGTTCCATTTACAGACAATGTAGTGCAACTATTTTCTGGAAACAGATGGCAAATTTATTTTCTCCTTAATTTGACCAAGAATATAAATGGCACGGGGAAAAAAGAAAAAAACAACAGCAACAACTCTTTTCTTGAACCAAAAAAGAAGGTGTATAAGTGGTATAGAGGGCATAAATTTTTTTCCTTTTCTCCCCCAACTTCAGTTTTAGCTTTTTACCGCTTGATGGCAGTGACGGAGCTAGAGCTACCCTAAGAAGGTTAGGGCAAGAACTCATTATGAATAACAAAAAGGTAGATACAAAAGAAATCTCTGACATTTTAATATTATTCACATTTCTAGGTGATATTACTTATATTGCAAGTGACAGTAATAGGGGGAAAAGCCTCTAGATGGAGCTTCAGTACTTTCTAAGGGAGAACATTTTCTCTATCTTTGCAAATACATGCTTTATATTATTTTAGATAATATTTTGAATCCAGAATGTGTGTTTTAAAAATAGTATTTAAGAATGAATGTCATTTGTAATTAGAGAAATAGGTTACCACTACGAATATTTTGAAAAAATGCCTATTTAAGTATCTTAGATTTCTATTTCATTGTTAATATTTGTTGAAAAAATTATGTTAAAAGGGTTCATCAAATGTTCCTTACCTAATATTAGTTAGAATGATTTTAAAAGTTAGTAAGACATTTTACTAGTAGGAAATCAGATGCTCACAATCAGTATTGCACCTTAATTAATTACCATCTATATTAATTGTTTATAGTCTTTTAACAGAACATAAATATTTTTCTGATTCAATTCCTGAAGTTTAAAAAAATAAAAATAATTTAACCAAAATTTAAGACATTTTATGTAAAATTTCTTTTAAAGAATATACATGTTTTTTAAGTGGTTAATATTCTTGCTCTCATCAGAAATGTTTTCCTTTTATAGTCAAGTAAAAAACTCCTTATCACTATATATCCCTGGAACTGAGACATTATATATATGGGAGTGAAGTTGTCATTTTTATTGGTAAAAAAACGGATGTTGATGTTCTCAGTACGTTGCCTGTTGATTTTAGTGTCTAATTCTTTCACAATAACAAGAAAACTCAACAAGAATAGTAAGTTTTCTTACCTTCCTACTAGTATACCATTGGCTGGATTACTTTTGATGTCTTATAAAGCATTTTAGTAAGTATTGCACCATTGGTTTACTATTAGTCTTTTTATCACTCAAAATATCAGAGGGAAACCATGGGTAATATTTGGTCTGACATTACCGTGAGATTTTGATTTTATGTTGAAAGATAGTGTATATTTGGAAAATCATAAGAAAAGCATGAAAAATGATTTGCAGTGATTCTACTTTTCTTTAGTTTCTTGATAAAATTCTTATTCTGTATCAAGATAAAAAAGTCATTGAAGTAGAGTAGTTGCCAGTAACATAATTATGCTTAATGTTAGAGTTTATAACAGGTTAGGTCTTTTGTTTTGTTTTGTTTTGGCTAAGTAAATATAGTATACATTCATTTCAGGTTGTGTATAAAGTCAGCTAAATTTGCAGCATAATTTGCTTATTAATCACCTTAGTGGCAACAATCTCCTAGAAAGTCATGAATGCTTTATTTGTTATCTTACTAAGTTTGGGGACTCTAGTAAGAAGGAAACACATTTCAGAAACATCTCATTCAAGCATCTCCTTTTATTATTACCGTCTAAACCAATATAATTGCATTAAATTAGTTTTCAGTTCTGTAATAAAATGAACTTTGAAAAGATACAGTCTGTTTCTCAGAGATAAGAAAACTCCAAAAAATTGTTAAACTACTTCAAATATTTATAAATGATAGCTTTGTAATTATATTTACTAATGAAATAAATCCATTTAAAATAGTTTTGGTTAAGTTTGAACTTAATTTTTACTTGAGCAATCTCTCTTGACAAAAGCCAACTGAAATATTCCCCATTTTTTCCAAAGCTTTTGCCTTGTAGAAGCTTGTGCATTGTATCAAGTTAATTTCACATGTTAAACCTTTTTAAAGGGAAAAAGAATGAAGCCATGCAGTTATTATTTGCTACAGTTAAACAAATTTAAAATCGCCTTTAATTTGGTAGAGAAAAAATTCCTTTATTTTGCATTGAGGTTGCAGAGTTGTGCGCGCTCTCTCTCTCTCTCTCTCTCGCTCTTGCATTTTCTCTCTTTTAACCAGTATGTTGGCATTATATAGTATCATCTCTAGTATTTAAAGTTATTTATATTACTTTTATACTTGCTGGTTGCAGTGCCAAAACCTACAATGTAGCATTCCTTTTGACTAACACAGCATTATATCTAGAGTATTCTACTCACTTTCAGTGTTAGTACTATACACATTGTTAGCAGTAAATTTTATCAATGTCAGTTAAGACAGAAATTAACCAAATAGAAAAAGAAAATCAAACTTACTTCTTTTTGTAAACTATTTTTTAAATAATAAATTTTCCAAAATGTAGAATACTTAACAGATTTTTACTAAACTATATGTTGCAAGTATAATAAGCACAAAGAAATCTGTAGTGGTTATTATACTGCTTAATAAAAATCTTTTGATTTGTCAAAACGTTGTATTAATATACCAACAAAAGCAGATACAGCTCCTGCTATTCATACAGACTGAAAAATATAGTTTATGTTTGACAACTCTTAGGATATGGCTGGACAACTCTATATTCCATTACATATGTATTCTAATATTTGTCTTCACTCTGTGTTCAAATTTGGTTTTACTTTTTTACTCACTGTGTTCAAGTTTTGGTTTTACATTAATATTTAATAGCTTTCAGTGCTACCTAAAATATGATCAGACAGCAACTAGAAAGACAGTTTGGCTCTCTAGTTGTTACTATATTTTAACAAAAATATTATTTGGCTTCAATAGTCACTCTCAACGTGAGTGGTCTAAATGCTCCCATAAAATGGCACAAGGTTGCAGACTGGATAAAACGACAGGACCCATCTGTATGCTGTCTATAAGAGACACATTTTGAATCTAAAAGTACATCCAGACTGAAAGTGAGGGGATGGAGAACCATCTTTCATGCCAGCGGGCCTCAAAAGAAAGCTGGGGTAGTGATTCTCATATCAGACAAATTAGATTTTAATCTAAAGATTGTAGTCAGAGAAGCAGAAGGACACTACATCATTCTTAAAGGGTCTATCCACTGAGAAGATCTAACAATTGTAAATATTTATGCCCCCAACATGGGAGCAGCCAACTACATAAACCAGCTGTTAAGCAAAATAAAGAGTCATATTGATAGGAATACATTAATTGTAGGAGATCTTAACATGCCACTCTCAGCAATGGACAGATCATCTAAACAGAAAATCAACAAATAAAAACTTTAAAGGACACATTGGACAAGATGGACCTCATAGATATATTCAGAATATTCCACCCCAAAACAACAGAATACTCATTCTTCTCAAGTGCACATGGAACTTTCTTCAGAATAGACCACATACTAGGTCACAAATCAGGGCTCAACCTATACCAAAAGACTGAGATTATTACCTGCATATTCTCTGACACAAAGCCTTGAAACTGGAACTCAACCACAAGAAAAAGTTTGGAAGGAATTCAAACAGTTGGAAGCTAAAGACCATTCTGCTCAAGAATGTCTGGATCAACCAAATGTTAAAGAAGAATTTACGGGGCGCCTGGGTGGCTCAGTTGGTTAAGCGACTGCCTTCGGCTCAGGTCATGATCCTGGAGATCTGGGATCGAGTCCCACATCGGGCTCCCTGCTCGGCGGGAAGCCTGCTTCTCCCTCTCTCACTCCCCCTGTTTGAGTTCCCTCTCTGGCTGTGTTTCTCTCTGTCAAATAAATAAAATCTTAAAAAAAAAAAAACTTAAACATTTCATGGAAACCAATGAGAATGGAGATACATCAATCTAAAACTTACAGGATACAGTAGTGGCGGTCCTAAGGGGGAAATACATAGCCATTCAAGCCTCACTCAAAAAAAATTGAAAAATCCCTAATACACCAACTCTCTTTACGCCTTAAAGAACTGGAAAATCAACAACAAATTAAGGCAACCCCAGACAAGAAGGGAAATAATTAAGATTAGAGCAGCGATGAATGAATTAGAAACTAGAGATAGAGTAGAACATGTCAGTGAAACTAGAAGCTGGTTCTTTGGAAGAATTAATAAGATTAATAAAGCATTGGCCAAACTAATCCAAAAGAAGAGAGGACCCAAATTAATAAAATTATGAATGAAAGGGGAGAGATTACAACTAACACCAAGGAAATAGAAACAATCATCAGAAATTATTATCAACAGTTTTATGCCAATAAGTTAAACAACCTAGAAGATATAGATGCATTCTTGGAAACCTATAAACTTCCAAGACTGAAACAGGAAGAAATTGACGACATGAGTAGACCAATATCTTAATGAGATGGTAGTAGTGATCAAAAACCTCCCCAAAAATGAGAGCCCAAGACCTGATGGATTCCCTGGGGAATTCTACCAAACATTCAAAGAAAAAATAATACCTATTCTCCTGAAGCTGTTTCAAAAAAAAAAAAAATAGAAACAGAAGGAAAACTTCCAGACTCTTTGTATGAAGCCAGCATTACTTTAATCCCCAAACCAGGCAAAGAGCCCATCAAAAAAGAGAATTTCAGACCAGTATCTCTGATAATATAGATGCCAAGATTCTCAACAAGATCCTAGCTAATAGGATCCAATAGTACATTAAAAAGATTATCCAGGGGCACCTGGGTGGCTCAGTGGTTAAGCCTCTGCCTTCAGCTCACGTCATGATCCTGGAGTCTTGGGATCAAGCCCTGCATTGGGCTGCCTGCTCGGCGGGAAGCCTGCTTCTCCCTCTATCACTCCCACTGCTTGTGTTCCCTCTCTGGCTATTTTTCTCTCTGTCAAATAAATAAAATATTTTAAAAAAATAATAAAAATAAATAAAAAGATTATCCACCACGACCAGGTGGGATTTATCCCTGGGATGCAAGGGTGTTCAACATTTGCAAATCAATCAATGTGATAGAACAAATCAGTAGGAGAAGAGAGAAGGACCACATGGTCCTCTCAGTTGATGCAGAAAAGACATTTGACAAAATGCAGCATCTGTTCCTCATTAAAACTCTTCAAAATATAGGGATAGAGGGAACATTCCTCAACCTCATAAAATTCATCTACAAAAAAATCACAGTGATTATCATTCTCAATGGGGAAAAGCTGACAGCCTTCCCATTGAGATCAGGAACAAGACAAGGATGCCCACTCTTGCCACTATTGTTCAACATAGTGTTAGCAATCCTGGCAACAGCAATCAGACAACAACAACAAATTAAAAGATATTCAAATAGGCAAAGAAGAACTCAAACTCTCTCTCTTTGCAGATGATATGATGCATTATATGGAAAACCCAAAAGACTCCACTCCCAAACAACTAGAACTCATACAACAATTCACTAATGTGGCAGGATACAAAAATCATTGCACAGAAATCAGTTGTGTTCTTACACAATAACATTGAAAATACAGAAAGGGAAATTAGAGAATTGATCCCATTTACTGTAGCACCAAAAACCATAAGATATCTTCGAATAAACCTAACCAAAGAAGTAAAGGATCTGTACTCAAGGAACTACAAAACATTCATGAACAAAATTGAAGAAGACACAAAAAGATGGAAAACCATTCCATACTCCTGAATCAGAAGAATAAACATTGTTAAATGCCCAGAGTAATCTATACTTTCAATGCCATCCCGATCAAAATTCCACCAGTATTTTTCAAAGTGCTGGGACAAACAATCCTAAAATTTATATGGAACCAGAAAAGACCCCGAATTGCTAAGGAAATGTTGAAAAAGAAAACAAAGCTGGGGGCATCACGTTACCTGGTTTCAAGCTTTATCACAAAGCTGTAATCACCAAGACAACATGGTACTGGCACAAAAACAGACACATATACCAATGGAACAGAGTAGAAAGTCCAGATATGGACCCACAACTCTATGGTCAAATAATCTTTGACAAAGCAGGAAATAATGACCAGTGGGAAAAAGACAGTCTCTTCAATAAATGGTGCTGTGAAAATTGGACAGCTACATACAGAAGAATGAAACTTGACCATTCTCTTATACCATACACAAAGATAAACTTGATATGGATGAAAGACCTCAATGTGAGGCAGGAATCTATCAAAATCCTAGAGGAGAACATAGGCCGTAACCTCTTTAACATCAGCCACAGCAACTTTTTTCAAGACACGCCTCCAAAGGCAAAGGAAACAAAAGCAAAAATGAATTTTTGGGACTTCATCAAAATAAATAGCTTCTGCACAGCACAGGAAACAGTTAACAAAGCAAAAAGGCAACCCACAGAAGGGGAGAAGATATTCACAACTGACACTACTACAGACAAAGGGCTGATATCCAAGATCTACAAAGAACTCTTCAAACTCAACAACCAAAAAAATGATGATCACATCAGAAAATGGGCAGAAGACATGAACAGACACTTTTCCCTAGCAGACATGCTAGGGAAAAATGTTGTCATCACTAGCTATCAGCGAAATTCAAATCAAAACCGCATTGAGATGCCACCTTACACCAGTCAGAATGGCCAAAATTAACAGAACAGGAAACACCCAGGCGCCCTAAATAAAATTTTTTAATAATTTATTTTTTCAGTATTTCAAGATTCATTGTTTATGCCCCACACCCAATGTTCCATGCAATTCGTGCCCTCAGTATCCACCAGCAGACTCACCCATCCTCCTACCCCCGTCCCTTCCAAAACCCTCAGCTTGTTTCTCAGAGTCCAAAGTCTCTCATGCTTCACCTCTTTCTCTGATTTACCCCAGTTCACATTTCCTTTCCTTCTCCCACTGTCCTTCATGTTACTCCTTATGTTCCACAAGTAAGTGAAACCATAAGATATTACTTTCTCTGCTTGGTTTATTTCACTCAGCATTATCTCCTCCAGTCCCATCCATGTTGCTACAAAAGATGGGTATTCATCCTTTCTGATGGAGGTGTAATATTCCATTGTATATATGAACCACATCTTCTTTATCCATTTGTCTATTGAAGGGCACCTTGGCTCTTTCCACAGTTTGGCGATTGTGGCTATTGCTGCTATGAACATTGGGGTACATATGGCTCTTCTTTTCACTATATCTGTATCTTTGGGGTAAATGCCCACTAGTGCAATTGCAGAGTCATAGTCATCTTTATTTTTTTAAAGAATCTCCACACTGTTTTCCAAAGTGGCTGCACCAAATTGCATTCCCACCAATAGCATAAGAGGGTTCGCCCTTCTCCACAGCCTCTCCAACACTTGTTGTTTCCTGTTGCTTGGTGTGCTTTTTTTGCATTTAGAGTAGTCATGATTATTAAAAGACTTTAGAGGGTGAAAAAAAAAAAGTTTTCATCAGAACGCCTGACTTCCTGATCATGGGTACTTTTCTTTGTATACACTAGTTTCTCTTTCTAATTATTATATCAAATGATTATTACACATATATGATTATCTTGAGGTTTTAGAAGGAGAGAGTTCTGTTATCAGTGTAAGTTGTTATTTATCCTTAAAAAAATTAATTTGGTTTGACTTAAAGATTTTTGTAACAGATTGTCTTATTAAAGTTCCCTATAAAACCATATGGCCTCATAGAATTGGATGTTACAATTAGCAAAGTAAACCTATATTATTCAGATAAAGAACTGTGAATGTAATTAATTATGGTCATTCATAGTTTTGTTAGCTTATCAATTAAGTTGTTTTCCAGATAATGTTGTTTTAATCCATAATGATATCCAAAGGCTTGTTTTGTTTTGTTTTAATTATAAGTACAAATTTTAAAATAGAGCTGTACTGGGTTGGAATGAAAGTGTGTGTTTGACTTTTGAAGACTAGTTTGATTTCTCAGATATTGCTAATGTCATAGTTCGAGGAAATGGGATATAATAAAAAGAGTAGTACTAACCAGTCTTTATATCCTTACCAACTTGAGGTCTTTAATGTTTAAGTCTATAACAACATTTAAAGTTCTTCATATTTACTGCTTTCAAGAATACTAGACACTATTTCATATAACAGTTGTGACAACAAAATAAATGGCAGAATACTGACTCTAGGAAGCACTCGTAGTATCAAAACGATCTCCATATCAGTACTGATGGACTCAACATGGAAAATTTCTAATTCCAGGCAGCTTGTGTTTGGCGACCTGTAGTGCATATTAGGAATCAGTCTAACTTCAAAACCTTAGGACAAGAGTTTCTTTAAAATGCTTGCCACTTGGGACGCCTGGGTGACTCAGTTCATTAAGTGGCTGTCTTTAGCTCAGATCATGATCACAGGGTCCTGGAATTGAGTCCCACATCTGGCTCCCTGCTCAGCAGAGTGCCTGCTTCTCCCTCTCACTCTGACTGCTGCTCCTCCTGCTTGTATTCTCTCTTGGGCAAATGAATAAATAAAATCTTTAAAAAAAAAAAATGCTTGCTATTTATCATAGTTTCATTCTCCACTCCTTCCCAAGTGGAGACTTTCTAGGAAATCGATGTTACTAAACGTACTTCATTAATTTGGAAGAGTAGCTCAAGGAAATTTTTATCTGTCCCAGTGAGGGTCAGACTCCACCAGTTACATTGCAGGCAATATGTTTTTAAACCTTTTGCTCACCTTAAGCAGTTAGAAGTCTTAAAATTGGGATATATATTAGGGGTTTTCCTTTCTGCCTTTTCTGTTTACTGCTTAAAAACAAAACAAAACAAAACAAAAACAAAAAACAGAAATAAGTAAGATTCCCGAAAGAGAAATGAAATAATCCTAACCAGTTTAAGAATGCAGGTTCACAATTTTTCCCTAATGTTGTGCATGTATTAGGACCAGGAATAGAGGGGCGCCTGGGTGTCTCAGTCTTTAGGCTTCTGCCTTAGGCTCAGGTCATGATCCCGGAGTGCCAGGATCGAGCCCCTCATCCGACTTTCTGCTTATCGGGCTTCTTATTCTGCTTCTGCCTCTCTCACTCCTCCTGCTTGTGTTTTCTCTCTAGCTTGTTTCTGTCTGTAAAATCAATAAATAAAATCTTAAAAAAAAAAAAAAAGAACCAGGAATAGATTGTTGAAATAATTTCTGGATAAACATTTCATTTGTTTGTTTTTTTTTTCATTCTCTACTTTTAAGTGGTTTGATAAATGATTTAAAATCATTTCCAGAGTCACAAGGGTTATATCCTATTCTGTTTTGAAGTATCGTGTTTCAAAAAATGAGTACTTTCTAAAACCAAACTAGGTTGATCAGTCCTTTAAACATTTGGGGTTAGCTTGGTAGTTAGGAGAGTTAAGGAGAAACGTAGTTCTATGGGAATAACACATACCATGTTTTTAATCTGGTTGTGTCTTTGTGTGTCATTTGGCCCGATAACTAGTGTTTAGAACTAGGTTGATTTTTAGTTTTGCTTAAGTAGTGTTCATTGCAATAGCATTTTTTCCTAATTTGTTCTTTCTTCCTACGAACCAGCATTACCAAATTCTTCAATCTTATAGATACCTCTAACATCCATTTGTTTACTTTGCTTCTCAGATCACATCAAATTCCCAAGTCTTCTCTGTCTGCCTACCACTGAGGCACTTCTTCCTTATCTTTCACAATCATTTTCTAATTCAGCTACTGCCATAATCTCCCAACCCATTCAAACCATGTGCTAATTCTTGGAAATATAGATGAAATAGAATTTTGGTTATTCAATAACCTATATTTGCTTTGTTTCTTTGTAATCTCTGCAAAAGTGGGCATAAAAATTATTACAAATAATTGGATAAAAATTTGATCTCCAAGTGAAGTGTTGACAAATATAATAAAGTAAAATACTAAAGATTTTTTTTCAGAGATAAGTATCAGACACTTCACAGAATATAATGATCATGAAATAATCTGCAGGAAGCTATCACATAATAAAATGCCCCTGAGGAAACAAGGGTCTGAAAATTCTTGGCTTCAGAAGCTGCTAAAATGTACATAAAAAAATACATAGTTATCAAAGTCTCTAATACCAATTTTCTTTTATCAATTGCTGATTTGCTTCTTAACTCATAGAAATTAGAAATAATCCTTCAGCAGGGAAAAGAAATTATTGCAAATCTTCTCTCTGGTTATATAGTCCTAAAAGTAACCGCAGAGCAAAGAGGAAGAATAAATTAGGCCTTGATCATTTCATATAATTTTATCTCTTGGAAGGCTACAAGTGAGGTTTCTTTCCTTTTTTTGTTTATTCACAATAAGGAAAGGGGGGAGGACCCATGGTGTCATGGAATGAAGCTGGTTGGTGGAAAGATTTTGTTTAATTTGCATGTGATTTTTTTTTTTTTTTGGTCTTTTTGTTTCTTTCTTTGAAAGAGAAGTTGCTTTCTTTGAAAGAAAAGTTGCTTAAATGTGGAGGCTATATATTTTATTTTCTATTGGATTGTTGGTATTTCTGTAAGAAGCTCATTTGGAGAGTCAGATTTAGCAAAGTAGTTTAAGAATATACAGTCTTCTGAAGTAAAATTTTTACTGCAATGCACAAATTCTTACATTCAGAAAAATGCAAAAATCATAAGTATTTAGGTCAGTGAATTTTAACAGCCAAATCCATTTGTGTAATGACCAAGGTTAAGAAATAGAATGTTACCAGCACTTTAGAATCCCCCCACTTGTGCTCCCTTTCAATTATTGTCCTTTGAAGGACAGTCATTATCCTGCTATATAACACCATAAATTAGTTTATCTTTAAAAAAATGTATATATCCAGACCCATATAGTATATAGCTTGACCTCTTTTTTGCTCGATGTACTCATGAAATTCATCCATGTCGTGTAGAACAAAAGTTCCCTTGTGTTCATTGCTGTCTGTGTATTTCCTTTGTGTTAGTGTACCCTAATTTATTTATCCATCCTACTCTTGATGGGTATTTAGTTTGTTTCCAGTTTGGAGCTGTTATGAACATTACATCTATGAACATTTTTGTACATGTCTTTTGATAAGCATATAGTTTGCATTTCTGTTGGTTATATACCTAGGAATGAAGATACTCGGTCATAAGGTATGTTTATATGCAGCCGTAGTAGATACTGCCAGTTTTCAAGTGGTTTTACTAGTTTTATACTCCCTCTGTGGTACAGTTGCTCCACATATTTGTGAACACTTAGTATTGTCTACTTTAAGTGTAAGTCTTGTTAAAATTTTCATTTTACAAAGATTAAAAAATATCTTTTTAATTTTGACCATTCTGGTAGGTATGTAGTGGTATTATTGCACTGTGGCTTTAATTTGCTTTTCCCCAGTGATGCATTAAATGGAATACTTTTTCATATGTTTGTTGGCCATTTGGATATAAAATATACAGATTATAAAGTATTATCTATTTCTATGTAATATTCTTACATAAGGAGAAAATCTGGGAATTTGAATTTGCTGATCATTTTCTTCAGTGATTGTCTAGTATAATTTTGATTTTTTGCATGTCACTTCTAAAATTAATAAATTGTCAGTTATTTTGCATAAAATTAGAAATACAAAGAAACACTAATGTAAGAAGAGTCAAGTTAAATGTCACTTTATCAGTACTCACTTCATGTCTTCTTTTAAAGAACAGCTAGACAAAATTTACAGATTGTTACTAGTTCCATCTCCCCTCTATCCGCCTGTCCATTTTCTCTCTTAGTATGACTTTCCTAATACCTCTGATGACGAGTTCAAGGCTAAAAGAACTCTTTTACCACCAGCTCTTTTACCCTCATTCCTGTTAATTCAAAGAATTCCATTCCCAACTTTTATTAGCAATGGCATTTGTGTATCATCAAGATTTATAAGATTTACATTCAGATGCTTTCAGCTGTCCGTGTCCCACCTACAGACTTACTTGTACACCTGTCCTCTCTTTTTTACTGTTGGAAATATCCCTGCTTTGAAGGCCATTTTTCTCTCATAATTTAAATTTTATCCCTCTCTCTGCCCCCACCTGCTCTGGAAACATACCGTCAGTAATCCTGGAGTCACCTGTGTTTAAATTCTTCTCTCAACTGGATCCTTCTCAACAATATAAAAAAGAAAGAAAACTTACCTCAATCCCACAGCTCAGTTTCTTCATTTCCTGACTTCACATTCTCATCACACTCTGCTTTGGCATTGTACTGAAACAGTAGCCAAGGTCACCAGTGATCCTCATAATAGCAAATCAAGTCAGTATATTTCAGTGTTCACTTTACTTAGCAGTAGCAGTATTGATACTGCTGACCATTCTTTTATTCTTGAAATAAAACTACACTTTTCTGATTTTTCTACCTATCTCTGGTTCTTTACCATTAATTATTGACATTTTTTATATTCATTTAGGCTTGCATATCTTACCACTCCATACTTCCTTCTTTAAGCAGTGTTATTCATGGTTTGATTTTCCTTCATGTTACCAACTAAATTTATGTATCTAGCACAAACTACTTTGAGCTTCAGACCTATGTATCCAAATGCTTAACTGACCACTTGACTATTTTAAATGAACCTCCTGCTTGGCAAACTCATGGTTTTCTCTGCCCTTCCAATCCTCTTCCCGTATTCCTTACTTCTACTAATGGTACCAGTGTCCTTACTTGTACAAGTCTGACACTACAAGTCATCTATCATTTATACCCTTAACCTCAACCTAATTTATCAACATAAGTTCTTCTAATAATGTTTCTTAGAGATTCTTCCTTCTCTTTCGCCCACAAGTTACCCAAGATAATAAGCTCATTGCCTATCTCCCGTATCTCTTACTTAAACCATAGTCTGCTACAAATAGGAATCACCAGGATCAGGAAACTTTCATGACCAGTTAGCCGCTGCAATTTCTGCCAGCTTCAGAACTACACCCACTTCACTCAAAGAAGTGCCCAACATTCATGAAGCTAGTGGTTGAATAATAGGACCTTTACTAATACTATCACAGAAAAACTTCTGACCTTGTTTGTCAGCAAAAGTGGTCTTTACCTCATTTCTGCATTCTACTATCAGAGTGCATCTGCTGGCCAAACCCAACTCACTTCTAGTTTTTTACTTTCTATCTTCTGTACTATGAGAACGTGCCCTAGAAATGCATTGTCAGGCACAGTTAGCTGGTAGCCACATGTGGCTATGTAAGTGCCATCTTGTCTCTAAAAGGGAATAAATGTAAAACTGCATTTGCATTAGGTGAACAACAGATCTTAAATGTTCCCTGTGTCATATCTAGAGCTTGTCTGGGCTCATCTTTCAGATGAGGTCATTCAACCCTACTACTGAAAAGTAGACAGAGGCAGAAGAAAAGAAGGTAAAAGTTGATTTGTGACCGTTTTCGAGGTATAGAAACCGAGGTTTGGAGTTTGTTTTTTTTAAATATAGGTTTAATTTATTTATTTGACAGACAGAAACACAGAGAGAGAGGGAACACAAGCAGGAGTAGTGGGAGAGGGAGAAGCAGGCTTCCCACCGAGTGGGGAGCCTGATGCGGGGCTTGATCCCAGGACTCTGAGATCATGACCAGAGCAGAAGGCAGATGCTTAACGATTGAGCCACCCAGGCACCCTGAAACTGAGGTTTTAAGTTACTACTGGGCACCCTCTGGTACATTTTATCCATCTTTCCAAAGACCTACCTTTTTGCCTTTTTTGTTTCACTACTTTCAGCTTTTATAATTATTCCTGTTTTTCTTTTGTGTATTTTGTTATTTTTTTCCTACTTTCTTAGGCTGGGCACTTGGTTTATTCATTTTCAGTTTGTCCTGTTTATAATGGCATTTAAAAAAATAATAATGACATTTATGGTTGCATATATTTCCTTCTAAGTAGGACTTTAGATCTCTGAGGTTTTGATGTTGAATATTTTCCTTTTTGTTAATTTCTAAACAACATGTATGTAATTTCAACTCTTAATTCTGCTTTCATGAATCTTTTTTTTAAAAATCTGTCAGCGGCTGAGGGGCTTTTGTTATTTTTGACACCAAAAATTAATTATTTAATTATTATTTTAAAATGTGAACTGTAAAATCTCAACTTTTTAGAATTAAGGCTTTCTTTGTGGCCAAATTCATTACTGATTTTTTTTTTATAATCTCTGAACTTAGACTGTGTTGTGTTGTTTATATATATGTTTGTATGTTTCTATGTGAAATATAAGCACCTCTAAGGTTTTTTTTTAATTATTCAGATTCTTTATAACTGAACTTATTTTTTATTTACTGATGTCAAATTCTGTAAAAGGTATGTGAAAGTCCTTGACCATAGTTGTTTCTATGTAGTTCTTATATTTAGGAATTTTTGCTGTTATGTGTATATGGGTTTGGGTCATTTGGAGCATAAAAGATTTATGATTATTTTAATTTTTCAGTGGATTATATACCTTTTGTCATTACCTAGTACCACTCTCTGTGGTGAATTTTGACTTTACAGTCCCATTTTTCTGATAGTAATTCAAACACTCTTTACTTTTGTTTACTTTGTCTTTGTTCATCTCTTTGTTTTCACTCTTTTGGGTATTGTTTTTAACCCAATTTGGTGATAATTTGTATTTTGATAAGGGAACCTAATATATGTTTATATTTACTGAGAAATTGCTGTGTTTGATTTTATTCTTATTTTGTCTGTAATACTTAACGATACTTTTTATTGTCTTTTACTTGCTGTTGTTGCCTTAGCAAAATTTCTGTTTCTGTTAATTTGGAAATTTTCAGTGGCTACCTTCTCATCTTTAAAAATCATAATAAAAATCTGTATTTCTCTAATGGATCATAGTCAAATAGTAGCTCTTGCTTCACTAATCCTTCTTTCTTTATTCTTCCCCCTTTTTTTTGATTCTTAGCTGTTATTAGGTTTCCTTTATGGCATACGTCTTCACTTTCAAGAACACTTGCTAAATACGTGTAATGACCAATTATAAAAGATTTAACTATATATTGCATGATTTATTGCTTACCACTATGATTTTGGGGGGTTTTATTATGAATATTTAAAAACATACACAAAAGTAGAATAATCTCCCATATACCTTCACTGAGATTTAACAGTTACGAACACTTGCCATGTTATCTTTTTTTTCCCTGAAGTACTTAAAAATGAATATCAAATAGTATGACATGTTATGCATATTTTAGGTAAAGGCATTTTCTTAAACAACTATGATATAATTATCTACCCAATAAAATTAATAATAATTTCTTAGTAGCCCCTAGAATGTAGTTCTTACTTGGGTATTCCTAGTTTCCTCAAAATGCCTTTTCACCTAGTTTTGTTTGAATCAGAGACCAAACAAGGTCCATACATTACATTTGGTTGTTCTGGCTCTTAAATCTCTTTAATATTGAACTGTCCCTCCTACTTTTTCCACCTGCCATTGACTTGTTAAAAAGACCTCCTTTTCAAGAGGAATTAGTTGCCAAATGTAGTCTAAGATAACTAATCTGGTTATCAGAAGTGATGATTTTGTTTTGCGTATAGTTGACCTGGTGTTCCTGCCTAGTCAGTCCCCCAGTAATTAGACTTCAGAAGCAGATGTTTCTTGAAGGTACAATCTTTTTTTTATTTACATTCTGGAGAATGCTTACTTCTTTAATCCTTTGGGGAGAGCAGAGGTGTGTCCAACTTAATTAAATAAACATGACATTAATCCAAATTTATTTAGATACAAGTTAAAAATGAGGGGGCTGAATTCCTCTTTTACTGTACTAGAAATTATCTGATTTGTCAACAAATTATTTTTACTGTTCTTGATTCTCAAAGAATAATAAGGTAAATGTTCTGTATGAGCATTAATAACTGGGAATTTTATACAGGCAAAGCTATCATTGGTTCTTGTGTATAGATTAATGCTAAGAAAAGTCTATTAAAGCTATCGTCTTATATAAATTTCAATAGATTTCTCTAAGGCAATTGACTTTAACAGTGATTTATAATGGAAGAACTCAAAACTTCTTCCTGCTTCTTTTGTAGATAGCTGTGGAAGCCCAGACTTAATATTTGTCATGAAGAAAACTACTTTGTTCTATGTTATTTATTTATTTTTGCCATGGAAGTCATTATTTATTTTTAAAGCATTTTCCTTTTTCAAGTTATTTTGAATTTTATATACACCTGTTATAAAATCCCACGGTCCCAAGATATGATGAATACATATCTTAATATGAAGAGTTTAAGGTTCCTGCCTTATACGCCCAATCCATTGACCAGAAACAGCTTTTCAATGTGTCTATTATTTAGTTCTTCTAGTGGTACATGCATTTATGTCTAGGCATATAGTTTTTGTTTGATAGCTTTGGGGGGAAGTGGAGGGGGAGAGTAGACTCTGTTGACTGATACATTTAAGTGCAAAGCCAGAATAAAGAGGACAAAGTTAAGAGTTTATTTAGTTTGAGCTTTTAATCAGTAATACCAAATGTGAAAGTGACCAAGGCAGAAGGATTACATGGAACTACTAACTTTGAGGCAGTTGATCTTATATATTAACACTACACAAATTAAGATTCATGGATGTCAACCAGAGTTTGAAGTTCCTCAATTTTGTGCTTAACTATATAGTTTGGGTCACTGTGGTCTTTTCTCCTTGCCAAATCTGATAGCTAAATATATGTTCTTTTCTTGTATTTAATATCCTTGAGTTTTTCCAAGAGAATAGGAAGTTTTATTAAGAAGAATTTAATTGGGGGCACCTGGATGGTTCATCTGGTTAAGTGTCCAACTCTTGGTTTCGGCTCAGGCCATGACGGGGCTGGGTGACTCCATCGGTTAAGTGTCCGCTTTTTGGCTCAGATCATGATCCCAGAACCCTGTGATTGAGCCCCACATTCGGCTCCCTGCTCAGCGGGGGACCTGCTTCTCCTTTTCCCTCTGCCTGTCCCTACTGGTGCTTGTGTTCTGTCTCTTGCTCTCTTTCTCTTTGTCAAATAAATAAAATATTCTAAAAAATCAACCAATCTATCAGAGGTCAAAAAACTACAGTCCAGGGCCCAAAGCTAGCTACTACCTGTTTTTGAAAATGAAATTTTATTGGAACCCCACCACACCCATTTGTTTATCGATTGTCTATGGCTGCTTTCTATCTACAACGGCTGAGTTGAATAGTTGCAACAGAGACTCTGGCCAACAAGGCCTCAAATATTTACTATCTGACTTTTATATAAAAATTTTCCAATCTTTTATAGAAAGTAAAATAAAAAATCTCTCTTAGGTTACCTAAGGAAGAGATTTCAGTGCTCTTTGCAAAACTTTTATGAGGATAGAGGTTGTGTTTTGTTTACCACTGTATCCTCAATGCTTGTAGGTACTCAATAAATGTCATATCAATAAATAAAAAATATCCAAATTCATTTTACTCTCCTCAGTTCCCTAGTGCTTGTGGTTTAAAACAAAATCCACAAGAAACAAGAAAGAAAGAAAGAAAGAGAGAGCGAGAGAGAGAGGGAGGGAGGGGAAGGAAGGGAAGAAAGAAAAAGAAAGAAAGAAAGAAAGAAAGAAAGAAAGAAAGAAAGAAAGAAAGAAAGAAAGAAAGAAAGAAAGAAGAGAGAAAGAAAAAAGAAGAAAAGAAAATCCAAACATACTTTAGGTCAAATTTGCCAAGTGTAAAAATGAAAGAGAAATGGTGACTTTCTAGGAGTGCCTGGGTAGCTCATTAAGTGTCTGCCTTCAACTCAAGTCATGATCCCGGAGTCCCCTGATGGAGCCCTGTATTCCGCTCCCTGTTCAGCGAGAGGCCTGCTTCTCCCTCTCTCACTCCCCCAGCTTGTGTTTGCTCTCTAGCTGTGTTTTTCTCTGTCAAATAAATAAATAAAATCTTTTTTTAAAAAATTGTGGATAGGGGCGCCTGGGTGGCTCATTTGGTTGGACGACTGCCTTCGGCTCGGGTCATGATCCCGGAGACCCGGGATCGAGCCCCACATCGGGCTCCCTGCTCGGCGGGAGGCCTGCTTCTCCCTCTCTCACTCCCCCTGCTTGTGTTCCCTCTCTGGCTGTGTTTCTCTCTGTCAAATAAATAAAATCTTTAAAAAAATAAAAATAAAAATAAAAAAAATATAATAAAATATAAAAAATTGTGGATGCCTGGGCGGCTCAGTCAAGGTTAAGCATATCTCACATTAGAAGATAACCAAGGAGTGGCCATAGGATATGCATAAAATAGTCTTTAAAAGAGATAGCTTTGGAAGTGAGACCAAAATTCTTGCAAGAAATTTTTCCACGCTACCTGTGTAACATTGGGCAGTTTACTCAGCCTCAGTTTGAGTCCCAGTGTCCTCATTAAAATGGAGGTAATAGTTACACTT
>PITA01024053.1:0-26958 GCA_004023965.1 Spilogale gracilis
AAAAAAAAAAAAAAAAAAAATCTAAAAAAAAAAAATAATAAAATAAAAAGCCAGGCCATTGTATCCCATTAGCGACCGCTATTGTTATTTTGCACCACAAATAATCAGATTCAGCTCATTAACATGGGTCTCTTAGACTTACTATTTTTTTATTTTTTTATGTTTTTAGACCACAAATTTCGCATTCATTGATGCACAGGAAAGAAACCACAAACCCGAACTGCTCGCAAACAGGGCCCCAGGTTTAATTTTCTTTCCTGACTTCATTGGTTGGGGAAGAAAAATTTCTCCTCTCGCCTCTCAGGTTCATTATGTGGGCATGTGAGAATTAGTGTATGTGCTCCTGAAGTGAGCACTGGGCATGTGGGAGCTAAAATAACAGAAGAAAGGTGAACAGGAGAGAAGGCACAGAGTCTGTTAATTTCTATGTGCACGGAAAGGTAGGAGACCACAAATGATTTCGCTCAGGGGATTATATACCCTTTCAACAAAGATTATATCGCCTTTGGGCTTCAGGGGGTGATATTGTGTGAAAGGGACTAGGAATGGGTGAGGGATTAGCAGTGCAAGATTCAGGCTACTCTAGTAAGCTCTGTGCACATCCCCTGTGCTGTCCACTCCCCTCTGTGCTGATAAGAAATGCTACTCTCCTGGGTGGGCAGCTGTGGTGAACGTCCATGTACAGCCTGCTTTTAGGCACACACTGGGTGGCAGATAACTCTTCCTGCATTTGCTAATTCTCAGTTGCCTGTAGCTCAAAATGATCCTTATGCCAAAGTGGTGTATTTTGAAATACCAGATTCTGATCCCCTTCCCATTTTGTCTACATAGTTGGAAGTTGTTCCGTTTTTATTCTTTTAAGATGCATATTTAGCGTCTTAATGTTTAATAGTAATCAGAGCTTTTCCTGTGAGAATGTCTAGCTGATCCCACTCCATGTAAGACCATTTTCCCCTCACTGAACGGCATTCACAGTTTTGCCCTAAATCAAGTGTGGGGTCGTGCCTGGGTGACTCAGTCAGTTAAATGTCTTCCTTGGACTCAGGTCATGATCCTGAGGTCCTGGTATCAAGCTCCATGTCGGGTTCCCTGCTCACAGGTGAGTCTGCTTCTCCCTCTCCCTCTGCTGCTCTCTCCCTGTCAAATAAATCTTAAAAATAAAATAAAAAGAGAAAGAATCGTTCATTGAAAATACATAAATACATCAAGTGTGGGTCTTGTTCGGACTCTGTGTCCAGTTCTGTCTGTTCCTAAGCCATGACCATACCATGTTAATGAGTAGGTTTATATTGAGAGACTGTAGATCACATGGACAACGTCCAGATCAAATACGAAAATAGTACTTGGACCAGCCCACAACCCAAACCCCTGCAGTTGGCCTGAAATGCTCAGTACCTGGTCAGTGTCTACCAGTTGCCCTAATTTTTCCCCTTCCTTGCCACTCAAAGCCAACCCCAAGAAAGACAACGGTGCTCCCTAAACCAGTCATCTAAGACATCCTGCTTTTACCTAACGTGCTTCCAGCTTCCTTGACCACCTGAAGAGTCTTGGCTTGTTCTCATTTACAGTGAGAGATGTCTTTGTTTATTTGCATAAGTCTGAGTCCCCGAATGTGGTAGTGTATGTCTTCCAACTTGGCTCTTCTTCATGAATGTCTTGGGTTTGCTACATCCTTAGAATTTCCATATAAATTTTAGAACCAACTTCTCACTTTCCATGAAAATATGCTTGTTTTGTGTTTTTTTTGTTTTGTTTTGTTTTGTTTCTGTTTGTTTGTTCTGACCAGGATGGAATTAAATTGATATACCAGTTTGGAGACAGGACAAAGCTTGCTAACCCTGAGACTTCCCATCCATGTGAGAGTTTCAAACAGAGCTTCCATTTTGCAGACCAAAGCTTTAGACTGCTGTCTTCAGCACATACACTCTCTCAGTGACAGGCTCGTGATGGCCAGTGACTGGAAAACATCCTCAGGGCTAGAACTCATCCATGCTAGTTCACCTCAGGGACTTGTCCTTCATAGTACCAGATAGTCACCAGCACAGATCTGCTTTAAAAAAAAAAGTTTACATTTTATCTGACATTTTCTACTTTCTGTACTACATGGGGTTCTTGCAACATCCAGTTTGCTATAATGCTGGAAACGGAGCTTCTCAGGTTTAAAAAACGTTCTTTAACTAATGTTCCTAAGTTTTCTAATCAGTTAGGCACTGGTATACCATGTTGTTACTGGATTTTTCCCCCTTTAATTTCTTCTTTTTTCAATATTAGAGCTTTAAATACAAAGAAGTAGTTGTAATCAAAGCTACAGAAGGATATTTATAAAACTGAAGAAAAATTAATAGCCAGAATTTTCTTCTCAGAGGATGTTCGTTTGGATTTAAATTTACTACATCCATTATATACTGATGTATATAATGAAAAGAAAATCATTTCATGTTACCTGTGTAACTAGAGAGTAAGCAGAAAAGATTTCATAAAATGTTTCATGTAAAAAGGGCTATGCATCTCTAACAAATTAAAATTTATAGAGTCCCCGATTTTAAAATTACATTGCAAATACATAGAGATACACAAAAGTTATTTTTAATTTAATGTTTTACAAAAATTTAGCATCATTATTCTTCATAGACAAAGATATTTTTATAGCCCACTGATTCTCTCTGTGTGTCCCAGTAATAGTGGTGATTAATCCGATAGCTTGGAAATTACCTCTTCAATGAGTAATATCGCTGTTATAAATCATATTTTCATATTTTTATTTTCTATTCACTAACTCTTCAAATATTTTTGGCTTAGAATAAGTTCTTCCTCTGTGTTTCTCACACAGCATCTCTGTTAACTCTTGGCCATGGTTGTTGGTAAGACCAGAACCGTTGAGAAGTCCGTTTCGCCTGTGTTGGTATTGTTAGCAAGGTGTTCGTTCAAGGCTTTATGTTCTTCTCTGCCCTTCCTTCTTCCTTCCTTCCTCTTTCCCTCCCTTGCTTCCCTCATCAGAACATGACACCATGCCTGGGTAGCTCTAAATTCATTGTGGTTCTGGTAGCATGTTGAGTAGCCTAAGGTTCCCACCCAGCTTTGTCAAGACTGGTTCATTCTGCTTCATTTCATCAGTACAACTTACATCTAAGTCGTGTTTAGCTCTTACAATTTCTGTTTAATTGACTGTAAACTGTTCTTGTTCTATGCTTGCACAAAGGGCATAAAGAAATCTTTGCTATGCCACATGCCAAGGAGACCCACATACCCCGGCATGTATGAACTTAGCGGTGCATTCATGCACGGGAGCATGGTGGGTGTTGGAAAAAATATCAGTGTGACAGATGTCATGTTGAGCACCATGGATTTCAAGTCCTTTCTTCCTCCTAATTTGAGAAAAGATGGGACAGTTCTCCATGCGTGGTGTGTCCTTCCAGTGGTGACTGTGGATCTTGCAACATCTCTTGCCTTTCCCTTACTCCCTGCCCCCACCCAGTCCCCATGGGAAGTGGAGTGCCTTGTCCAAGTTGTCACATGCTTCCACCAGCTGTATCATCATCCCTTCTGGAAGTCAGCAGCCTATGGGACAGTCCATCTTGTCTACTTTTCCATATTGGGAGTCCTAAGGGGCCGTCTCAAGGAAGCCCACTTCCATCCAGTGCTGGCTAGAACCAAATGCCTGGGTGTGATTTTGGGGTCAGCACTAAGATTGCCCCTGACTAAAGCAAAGTTTTCCAATCTCTGCTGTATTGATGTTGATAGGTGGGCAGATTTGTCTCTGTAAATCATTTTTTTCCTATTCCTACTATTCCAATTCTCATATGATAAATGATATCCAACTTAATGATTGTTGATGTTGGTGCCAGACACGAAGCTCTCCTTTATGTCTCATTTGGGAAGTTCTTTTTTCTTCCATGTAATATGGTCCACCAAACCGTGACCTAGATGCTATGTTCCTTGTTTTCATTTGCCTCCATCTCTTCTGCATGAGACACATCTTGAAAGTTCTATAAACCTTGGAACTAAGAGTAAATGATATCAACGTTCAGGAGCGACACAAAACCAGCGTGTATGTCAGAATATCGGTCATCTAAATAGGACATGACACTCAAATTATGTGTACATAGAGGGTCATAGACCAATAGCTCAGGATGGAAACACAGTTTCTTTAATAGAATTGGGTGTGGTTATGATCATCTGCAGCTCTGTGCTGTTGTGGTTGGAGAGTAAGTTTTGGGAACTGTTTAAAATCAGGCAAGTGTGAGTTCAAAAATATCAACTTGTTATAACTCGGGGATATTGGCTACCAGATTAATAATTCCACGACTGTTGATGAGATTCATAGAACTTGAACATTACAGGATTTGAAGGCTCTTAATACCTGAGACTCAACTGACCTTCTTATTACAATCCCTGAAAATAATTTGCAAAGAGTTTCTTACAGAGCAGGAAGTTAATTGCTTCTTCTCTTTTGAGAACCGCTCTTCTGAATATTTCTCTCTATGCATGTTCTTCAAGTTGTATTTACTTTAATAGAAATCTGATAGGACTTGTGTTCCCGGAAATGACCTTGTGAATCCAAACAGAGAACTGAATACTGCCACGTAATCCTCTCCACGCTCCAAATCGTGTGTATGAAAATAAATCCCAGGACCCTAGTTCTAAGTGAGACCCTCTCACGTCCACACTAATGATGCAACGAGTATTCAGGAGAAAATGCTGGCTTTGGTTTCATTGGGCTTTCATTTTTAACTTTAGCGTCAGAGTCAAATTCCCAGTCAAGTCCGCCTTAAAGGGACCTAAAATGAATGTTTCTGTACTCAGAACACATTTAACTGGACAGAAGTGGTGCAAAGTCTGGGAGCTGGTGGATTGTCATTGCCAATCCATGGTGTTGGTAGTTTAGGTACATATCATTTGCCTTGAGAAAATAATGTGGTTTTCTTATTTTCACTAAATCATGTCTGGCATGAAGTTATACATAATGACTGATGTGTGTTGGATAACTCATCTCAGAGAATTATTGGTAATCTCATGTCACTTGTCTCTCATCTATGTATCAATCCATCTATCCACCCATCTACACATCCATCCATCCACTCACATATCCATCTATTATCCATCCATTCATCTATGAATGTTTATCACCTTTTTTAAAAGATTTTATTTATTTGACAGAGAGATCTGATAGGCAGAGAGGCAGGCAGAGAAAGGGGGGGAAGCAGGCTCCCCGCCGAGCAGAGAGCCTGATATGGGACTTGATCCCAGGACTCTGAGATCATGACCTGAGCTGAAGGCAGAGGCTTAACCCTCTGAGCCACCCAGGTGCCCCAATGAATGTTTATCATCTTTTTTTTTTTTTAAGATTTTATTTATTTGACGGAGAGAAACACAGCCAGAGAGGGAACAGGAGCAGGGGGAGTGAGAGAGGGAGAAGCAGGCTTCCCGCCCAGCAGGGAACCCGATGTGGGACTCGATCCCGGGTCTGCGGGATCATGACCTGAGCCGAAGGCAGCCGCTTAACCAACTGAGCCACCCAGGCGCCCCTGTTTATCATCTTTAATAATAAAAATTTACAGACGGAGTTGACACATTCTTTGTATATGTTCCCCATTTATTCCCATCCTGCCTTCCCCCCAGAAACATCTGGATCCTAAATTTGGCATCTATTTCTCATTATTTGCTTTAAAATATTTCTGTGGGTTACATATTTTCAGAAATAATATGTTGGGTTGTTTTGCAGGATTTAAAGCTTTACATAAATGGTATCATAAGGTGAACATCCTTGTGGTACTTATGATCTGTGCTCCCGCCATTTGTGTTAGAGATTTTTGCATGTTGATGTATCTCTGGTTGATTCCGTCTGATCTGCTAGACAATTCTTTCATTGTTTGAATATCCAACAAAGGACTGTGCTTCTCTACTGATGGAAAGTTGAGTTGTGTCCAGTTTTCTGCTGTTCTGGGAAATGCCTCAAGGAAATTGCCCGTGCATGTTGTCTTGAACACAGATATGAGTGGTTCTTTAAAATATGTAATTAGAAATGGAATTGCCGGCTCTAAGGGCAGATACATCTCTGCATTATTCTACAATGTAGTGTTAGAACCAACTTCTAACAATTGGCTTTGGCAGACTTTTTAATATTTGTTGATCTTGTGAAATAACAACCCCATTGGTGTTTTATTTACATTCCTGTGATTTCTGGCGCACCCAGATATCTTTTTATATATTTACCAACCATTTAAATACCCTTTTCTCGAGATTTTCCTGTCTATATTCTTTGCTAATTTTTCTTCTTTGGTTTTTGTTTTTTATCAATGCTTACATGCACATATGTAGATATATGCATGGGTATTATTGATACAAACATCTTATATATATTTATGTAACATGTATCCTAAAATATGATATATATTTATGTAACATGCATCCTAATTATATATTATAGATACAAAACTTTCATCAGTCTTATGCACCAAAAAACATCAGCTGTGTTTTATGTGTTTTATTAGCCATTAAAGTTAAAGCTACAGAATTTATTGTATCATTCTGAGATCATCAACGCATCAGTCATTCCCTTCTTGATCTGTGTTCTCCGTCCCAGTTAAGAAAGCCTTTACTACTCAAAGTTGTAACTGCACTTTAATATATTTTCTTGTCAAAGTTTTAAAGCAGTTTTTTTTTTTCTACATATTCAGGTACAGTGGGTTACATTTCCTTTCAAAATAACACTCCTTCACAACCATCTGGCTTTGGAAGTATTTAATACCCATCCAGTCAGTTAATTAGTTATGCAAGATGTGTCCTAAGAGTTGAGGAATGGAAAATAAAATGTACATAACGGGCTCGGGCTTAATCGCTAATAAAAGTGAAGATAATCAGTGTAACTCAAGAGCATCATTAACAACCTGAACAGGAGCCCACGTAGATGTGAAACAAAGTCTAATACGAGGAAAGCATTTTGATATCAGCCACGTGCATTATGCAGGCAATTAGCCCTCCACAAGTGAGCTGGGGGGGAGGAGAGCTTGCAGCTAATTCCACATGTAAATCCCCCTTGTTGAAGGGTTTAGAACATTCGTGCTGAAGCCTTAGCTGGGACCCATCTCAAGTCAGTAATTCCAACAGAAATGACTGTGTGATAATATGCCTCGTTTCCCAGGCACATCGTGAGCCGTTGACAAGGCTCTGAGCTGAACCACGTGACTGCCTTTCTTGTGGCTGTCGTGGACGCTGACATTTTGTTTCATAAATTATTCTGTATCATTCTGAATCAATTTACCGAGGCCTGATCGATGCCGAGTAAATAGATAAAAATTGTATTTTGGAGCCAGTTCAGAGTTTATTGATCCGAGAGCAGAGGTGGTCGTATTAATCAATGGAGGCCCTACTCTTATTTGCTATCTCAATCGATGGACGGAATCAGAAAGAAATATCCTGAGCTTAAGAAATATGTTGGTTAGTTGGGGTATCAGACAGTGCTTTGGATGCCTTGTGGGAGACCCGCATCACCCCAGACATGAGATAGCTTGTAGCCAGGTGGGATGATCAGAGAGAATGAATGACTACATAGCTAGTTTTTCCATGCATCTATATTTTTTTAATTCTCTTACTGCCAAAGTTTGATGCACTGGCTCAAGATATTTGTGGAAGGTCGTGGTATCCTGCTAGATGAGCATGAACCCTTAGTATTTAGGGGTGAAGAAACGTTTCTGATAACTGGCATAGTGCCCACAGTAGCCTGAGACTGCTCAGATTCCCCCATAGGCCGACCCTGGGCTAGGATTCTTGGGGTCCATGGAGGGAAAGCCAGCCAAGGAGTGAGAACTCAGGACAGGAAAGAAGTAAAGAGGCCCCAGAGAAGGTGATTTCTGCAAAATCTGAGCTTCACCCTGATTTCTGGAGGGCCCTGGGACATAAACAGTGCCTTAGAGGTCTTGTTTTTGTTTTGCCTGAAGGTTTGGGAGCTGGACACTTCATATGTACCCCGTATGCAACATCTGGCTACGATTTGGGATATGGGGGTAGATATGATGGACATGCAAAATGAGGCGGGCATTTGGGCTCCTAGCCCTTCTCTGTGAGCGCAGACAGGGTCGGTACCCTGAGGCAGGTGCTGCAGGAAAACACCCCCAAAGTGACTGTTGGGCGCAAAGAACTAGCCAAAGAATGTGCTGGGAACATGGCTGACCCACAGCAACATGGGCTAGAGGAGACATTCAGTATTTATTGAACTGAAAGTCTGCCTATGGATTGTGCCACAATTCAGTCTGTGGCCATTTGAAGAATTCATGGGGGGGGGAGGAAGGAGGGAGGGTGAGAGGGAAGGAATGAAAGAAGGGAAGAAAACCATCTCCATATCAAATATTTCTTGCCTGGAAAATAATATTACTGTTGATGATTTTCTCAGCAATCATCCTTGAAGAAAATTGCCTAATCACAGAATGTCCTTTGACGAAGAGATTCCGTCAGCCCTGTGGGGCTGATCGAATCTGGACCTTGTAGGAGGGAAATTGGTTGATCACAATAGACAGAGGGGACTTAATTTGGGGGAAATTATGGAGAAGATTTATGTAGTGGCAGGAATGGTTATAGCTTGGGAAGCAGCCAGAAAACGCTGAATCGGAGGGATTATAATGTAATCAATAGTCCAGTGAACAGGTTGCCTAAGAATAAAACAACATTCTATGAAGCATGGTCCAAAAGCAGTGACAGACCTTTGATGAAAAGAATTCAGAGGTGCTCTAAGTTTTAGAAAATGATTATGTCATCCCGTACTTGCATGAAGTTTTACCTTGTTTCTTTGTTTTTGTTTTTCTTATCATAGGACAGAAACTGTTGCAGCACTTAGATACACGTGCTGTTTTATTTTTCTGAAGTTCTGTTACTTGTTCCTTCCTCACCAACATCTGGCACAGTAGCAAATTACAGCTCAGGGTCAAATCCTGTCCAGTACCTGCTTGTGTAAATAAAGTTTTATTGGCTTAGAGCATTGGTCATCCTTGGTGCTGCGAACACACAGACGTGTGCTGACAACAGGGTCCATGTGGCCCACAAAGCCTAAAATATTTCCTGTCTCCTCCTTTCTAGAAGAAGTTTGCTGACCCCTGCATGAGGGGATGGGGGTTTCCAAAATACCCAGCACCCCTTTCCTTCCTCAACTATTTGTTTCAATATCCTGGGAGAGTGTCAAAGGTCAGAATTGATCTTGAGAAGAACTAACATCTAAAACATGCAAGTATCCGTTCTCGAAGAGAAAACACAGTTTTTTCAAGGTTTTTATTTTAATTTCAGTAGTTAACATACATTATCATATCAGCTCCCCATGCAAGAAAACAAAGTTCTTTGGGCAAAGCCACAGACTTGGAAAAGCTCTGGGAGAGTTCTTTTCTCCCCGGTCAGGAGATGGTGGGTTTGGGTCTTGGACGGAGATCAACATTTAATGACCATTTTTCAGGGTTTGGATAATGTCGCCTATCCTCTACGAGCATGATGTGATATTGTGATTGGTAATGAGAAATACCTATTTGGGCTTTGTCAGGGTTGCTGGCCCAGAGCGCCTAAAACCCTTGGCATTTCCTGTAAACAGCCCGGTGGAGGGTCTTTTGTAATGATAAGTACGTGACTTTTGGAATGCACCTGAGGGAAGGGAGCTGCCTGCCCCGGAAAACGGCCGGGACTAAAAGGCGGAACCGTCAGGCCCCTTGCAGGGGAGGGGAGGGGCTGGAGGTGAGTCCGTTGCTGCGGGGCCGAGATTTATTCAGTCCTGCTTAGGTAACGGAGCCTCCGTAACACCTGGGTCTGGAGAGTTTCTGGGCTTGCGAACGCGTGGAGATCTGGGGAGGCGGGAGCCCCGGAGGTCAGGAGAGCGCCCTGCCGACGCCGGACGCCTGGCCCTCCAGCTCTTCTGCAGCTGGCCTCCCTGAGTCACATCCTTTTGTGATAAGGCCGGGATCCAGTAAGTAATGTGTTTCTCTGAGTTCTGTGTTCCAACAGATGAATGGAACCGAAGGAAGCGGGGACTTCGGCTCAGAAGCACAGGGAAAGAAGTGTGGACCCGCCGTTGGCGTCTCAAGCCTGAGTGTGCGCATTTGTGTGGGGGGGGTGGGGGGGCAGTCTTGTAGGACGGGGCGCTTACCCGTGGCGTCTGACTCTCCCTCCAGGCACAGTGGGTTGAACTGTAGGACACCGGCTGGTGTGCGAGGATCAGCTTGGTGTGTGGGCAAGAAAAATCCACACACTGAATGTGGAGACCAGAATTTCTCACGTTGTGAGTTCCCTGGCTGAAATATTCCCATTCATACTAAAGAAGACTTTAGTTTTCCCAGTAAAGGTGCCTTTGCCAGGGAGCTGGGTTCAAAAGAGACTGCCGCTCTTGGCGTTTCAGCTGTAAAAATGATCACCTACTAACTGCATTTGAAGCATGAGGTGCATACAAATAAAGAAAGTGCATCGGCAATACAACAAGAGCACGGCAAAGTGTTGGGACACTATATGTTGGTGAAAATATGTATTTCTAGATAGATATGCTCCCGAATAATACATGCTGTAGTAATTATAAATGATCTTACAGTGGTGGTCTCCATTCTAAACGTGTCTGTTGGGGGTATTCATATTCATAAGTGAGTAACTGGACGTTTTAAATAGACATCTGATTGTGGGGCACATTTTCACAAGTGCCTAAATCAGGTCGGGCGTGTTGCCTCATGTGCTTAAGATAAGGTTAATAAGAATATTTTGTAGAACAGTAATTCCAAATTTTTCTTCTGTTCAAGGCTGAGTCTTGTGAGATTAAATTGCATGTCCTCCAGCATATGGCTAAGTCCACTAGAAGATGCGTCAATCTGATTTTTTTGGTACCACAGGACTTCTCAGAGCCTTTACCAAGGGGTCTTTGTGAATGTTCCGGAGAGAGTGGCGATGTACAGCTTTTCGGGGGGCTGCTGTTTGGCAAGATGCTTTCGGTTACAATAGGACCACGGACGGGGGTATATAGCGCGGTCACTCACTGGGTAGAGGCCCAGAAGCTGTTAAATATCATGCAGTGCCCAGAATGGCCCCGGGGACAAGTAGCCCTCTAGGGACAGATACCAATAGAGCCACGGCTGAGAAATCCTGGCTTGGGGATTTTTTCAAAGTCTGGGTTTGTGCGACCCTCCGAATTGATAGCGTGGGCTGGAGGCATTTCATTGAACTTTGAGAAGTGAGGCTGAGGAGGGGTCACCAGTGAGGTGGGGCTTGGAGGCCAGGGAAGTCCAGGAGTAGTCGGATCTCTACTGAGGGAGAGTTGAGGGACATCCTGTGAAATAACATTAGACAACTGCCTGGAATCAGGATTTCTAGGAACATCGGTCAACCGGGCCAGGCGGTCTTAACGTCCATCTATTGGGTTGGACTTTAAGGCTCCCCGTGAAATGTGCTCTATGTAGAGAAGGTGCCTGGAAAAAGCACTCACTATTCCTGTGGATTCTAGGAGAGAAACAACATTCTGCGTGATTCATGTCCGGAAGTTGTTTTCAGGTCAAAGATGAGAGTATCAAATTTAGGAGACAGGATCTGGATGGTATTAATCTGTCCTAAGGGAAGATGATAGAGGTTCTGAAGGCTAAAGAAAGGGATGTTAAGGTTTATTGGGTTTTTTTTTGTTTGTTTGTTTTCCTAGCCCTCACTGGCTGAAATATAAAAAGAGCATGTCACGAAAAGAGGAAATGCACTGGGGGACAAAGCAAAGGATCCAGGGACTGCATTGTGCACCAAGATAGGAAGCCCCTTCTCTGGCCTCCCGGCTTCTGTGGACTGGGGTCCTCCGCAAGGGCAAGATACCACTTGTGCTCTGCCCTGTGGGGTGTTTCCTGGCTGTTCCACAGCAGCCATTCCCGGGGAACGGGGGACTCAACGTGGCAATGCTTGGAACCCTCAGCACCGTGCTGGCTGGACAGATTTCCGTTTGCATGAGGTCAGTCAGCTTGAATTTCTAGCACGGCTGAAAACTAACTCAGATGGCGAGAGTGAACCAGCACATTGAATTAAATCAAATATGGACAAATAGAAGAATCACATGTGGAAAAAGAAAAGCTGAGGAAGTTACAGGGCTTTAGAGAATGTCCAAATCGCTAAGAGAGACTAGCTTGTTATCTGGCAAGAGAGGCTCAAGTGAATTGAAATGTAGTTGTAATACTTAGAATTGCGGCTACATATGAATAACAGGAATTGTAAGGCACTTCCTCTGGTCTGCACATCCCATCATCCCACAGATATGAATTGGACACCTGTGTTCTGGGTTCTGTGCTTGAATTTGGGAACATAAACATGAAGGAAGCACCTTCTCTACCCTCTAGAGTTCACAGTGCATAGGCAACATAAGGTCATTTTGTCTTGCTGGACCCTGCTTTGAAGTCATGATTTTTAATTACACTGGGAGAGTGGACTGTGGGCTTTTTAGGGGTTTATCTGACAGTGGAGGTTGATATAAATATCCCATTCAAAGGAAATGAAGAAACCCTGCCCTCTGTCTGCACTGTAATTTCCAGTGGGGAGGGGAGCAAGGCCGTCTTTGAGAAGAATCTAAGTCGCTAGCAGCCAGCATTTATTTGGATCAAGCAGTCCCCTCGCTCAGAATGCAGATGCACTTGTCTTCCGAAGGGAGCCGACAGAGAAATGATGGGTCTTGGGACCCCTGGGTGGTCCCACAGCCCTCGCATCATTTCATAGGTCAGTTATCCTTCTCCACCTGCGGGCAAGGCGAGCTTGGGATCGCATCTCCCCCATCTGGAGGATGAAGACGTAAACAAGCTGAAAAGGATTTTCAAAGTCAAAAAGTCAATGCCATGTGCAGGTACACAGCTTAACTAAATCTCAAGATTTCAGGCTTCTGTCTGGAATTCCTGAGGTGTGTTATCTTGCTCAACACACACAGCGCTGGAATTTGCTAATTATTGATTTCATGCTAAACAGGAAAAAAAATGAAAGGGTATTTCATATGAGCACAGTGTTTTCAGAGAACCCATAGCGAATTGTGCTGCACGTGTAGGACAGTGATTGATCTTCTGTATCCAGTGTGCTGGGAGGGGTGGGATTCAAGGGTGGGTCAAAGGTTAGGTCAAGTGCACAGGGGAGAAGAAGGAAGTTTCGGGTTGCTTTTCTGTACCCCGAGGCACTAGGTCTGGGAGATAGTGGAATGTTGTGGATGGACTGAGGAGAATCATCCGCCCAGGGATGGTGCCTATAACCTGGAAAAGAAAGGGAGCTTGTGTTCAGGGAACTAATCCATTTGAATAGTTTGGTAAACAGCCACATCCGCTTGTTTCAGAAATAATAAGACAGCCAAAGAAACTTCTTGGTATATTTATCAATAATTCTAGCTTCAGGGTATGTGGAGCCTGACTGAGATATTTCTTGAGATATCCGGTATCTGATATATTGGATTTTCTTTCTCAAATGCAAAACATCTCTCAGCTAAAAAAAAAAAAAAAAAAAAAAAAAAGTTAAAAATTATCTTAAAACTTTTGGATCATGGCTAAACACTACAATTCTTTTTAAAATTTTGATGGCATTTATAAAAGTCACATTTAGTTCATTGATAAGGCAAATAATTTACTTCATAGTATTTTCTGTTCTACTTAAGGTACTCCAGAGTTGAACCTTAGAGCAGGGCTGTGGAAAAAATCTGCTCATGTCTCCATTTAGGGGACTGGTGATTCTGTACCCCTCCTCCGCGTTTCTCCCCCTGACCTGCCTTAGTTCACAGCTCCTCTCCATGGGAGAATCCCCTGACCCCTGGGCAGGATTACTGTGTCTTAAGGAGTTTGGGGACCAGTGTGGTCTTCCTCACTTTCTGTGTTCTTCTGGTAGCCACACACAACTGGATGTTCTCAGATACCTTGCTTTGGTGGGAAGGCTTGGCCATCTTCAAATCTAGGGGCATTGGTGAGGAGCCCCACTGGTGTTTCCATTCAGTCTTTACTAGAAAGCTGGGGGTTTTGTTCTAAATGGCACTGCAAGGGTATTAGAACAAAGCTTAGTTATTTCCTGGGCATTTTTTTTTTTTTTGAAGGACTGTGATGAGCTTCCTCATTTTTTATCCAAAAAGATCAAGGCGTATCCTCATTCAGTTGTTCAACAGTCCGTTAAAATAAGGAGTTGTATAAAACGATGTATGCCTACTTTAGACAGTATGGATAAATGAATATGTATAGATTTCCAACTCCAAGTGCTAGAAAACGATTTGAGTTTTTAAATTCTACATTTAAAAGCTCATCGCATGAGCTCCAGTCTTCATATTGCATATTTATATATGTGTGTGTAGTCACCTAACTGGCCGGGTAGTTTGCAGCAAGGAAGTGAGCATGCTGGCAGATTTGCCGAGGGTTTTACAGAAGGAATGTTGATCAGTTTGACCAGATGATTACATTTTAGAGAACTCTATATGATAATAAGACTAATAAGTTCTGATTTGGGTATTCCTTTTCTTGCTTGTACTTCTTCTAAGTTAGGAGTTGCGGAAGAGAAGAATTTTGGAAATAAGACCTCCTCAGCCTTTAAGTAATATTCTTTTTATTTGAAGTTGTTATTCATAATACGTTTGTGGCAGGTATGAATTTAGAAGAAAAGCCTAGTTTTGTTCTGTTATCATAGATGTGGTTTTACTCCTAACTTGTCTGATCAAGCTTCCCAGACAGCAAGTTTCCCAGACGTTGAACACATAGAGGGGAACTCCTCTTCCTGTCCCTCTGTTCACCGATAGAAAAGAGAGGGAAAAAATCACTCTGAAGTGAGGATTGAGTAAGATACTTCCAAGGCACAGTGCAGATAAATGACTTAGGCTCATGAATTCTACATTTTACGGAACCTGCCTCGTGTCCCAGCCATGACGATATAGACCCACCCAGTGAAATAAACCTAAAGTGCGAATAGTCCCCCAAAGAGGAGAGGAATTTCTTTGCAGCTAGCTCTCTTTGGGCTTTATCCTTGGGCTGGATGGAAGACAGGTTCCCTGAGCTGGATGCAAGCCAGGCAAGGGAGAAAAAGTGAGGGATGCTGGTAGTCCTTGCTCATTTCACCTAGCTCAGATCAACCTGTTGACTGAATGGAGAGTCCCATCACTGAATGGTGATAAATTATCAGATGTATGTAATTCCAGTGACCAATAGAAATCTGGCTTCACCAGAGTTTCCAGGACTGATAGGTACTTCATTACTCCAAATGCTCACAATAGTTATCAGTTGAGGAAGCAGCTGATCCTGGCATTAAAAAATGATCTTCCCGGGGTGCCTGGGTGGCTCAGTTGGTTAAGTAACTGCCTTCGGCTCAGGTCATGATCCCGGAGACCAGGGATCGAGTCCCACATCGGGCTCCCTGCTCGGCGGGAGGCCTGCTTCTCCCTCTCTCACTCCCCCTGCTTGTGTTCCCTCTCTGGCTGTGTTTCTCTCTGTCAAATAAATAAAATCTTTAAAAAAAAGAAAAGATCTTCCCAGGATAGATGCCTCAGGTGGAATTGGTGAATAGATAAGGCATGCATATCTAAGATTTTGATAATGTATTTCCAACCATTCTTGTATAGGTCTATTAATACTATTATTAGTGGGATATTCGGTAGTACTAAATATTTTCATATTTTGTCGATCTACCTGTTGAAACAAAGACATTTTTTCATCTAGTTATGTGAGGTAGTGACTTTTTAAAACTCAACTCTTTTTAAGAAAGATAAAAATGTAAAAATTCATGTATTTTCTTCCTTTGCTATAGCTGGACTTTTTTCTTTTTCCTCATATTCTCATGATTTCTACTAATCTTGTGGTTTGTTTTTATCACAGTGAAACTAAGTTTTTTGATAAGTTTTATTTGAGAAGAAGGGTCCATAGCTAAGGAAAGGTGAATGATTTAAGATCCATACAACTATTTATTTGTCAGGAAACTGACTTCTGAGCTTAGGAAACTGAGCAAAATTTGTAATATAGCTCAAAAGCAGAGGTGCCTACAGTTGTTATTCTCTGTTGAGGTCCTAATTATTATGAAAAGATACAGAAATTAGGGTGACTTAAGGATTTATAATTTTCCTTAGAAAAGGTATTTCATCTATTTTAGTCATTCACTTTTAATCAAGCACATCTATGAGAAAAGAATAAATGTAGCTAAATCATTCTTTAAAAGCAAAAAGTATGAAGTGAAAGAAAAAACCTAAAAGCACTATAAAGCAAAATGGAATTAATAGATGTTTAAATTTTGAAATATATGTTAACAAGGAAAAGTGTTCTAGGCACTAGAGGGAGAAATGGAATTTTACCTGGAACTTCTGTAGTATTGTATATATGTGATGGGGTCAAAATATGTTTAAATAATGCTTTTTTGGGGCTGTTTTGTGGCTTAGTCCACTACATGTCTGACTCTTGGTTTCAGCTCAGGTCATGATCTCAGGGCTATGAGTTCAAGCCCTGCGCTGGGCTCCATGCTGGGTGTGGAGTCTGCTTAAAAAATAAAATAAAATGCATTTTTTTTCTTATTTAACCTGAATGAGTTTCTTGGAAAGATTGAGTCTGAATGGCAACATCACTGGGATTTGTTGGGTATCCTTAACCCACGTGCAGTGTGCTCTGGGGAACCCCACAGCTGTGACAGTTGGCAGGCAGATACAAGTTCATCCTAGGTGAACTAAAGAGAAATGTCTAAGGTCGCCTGCAGGGGAACAGAAAGTATCCTGGTGGAGCCCGTGTCCTAGAAAGGAAACATAGTAAAGTAGTGAGGGTCTTCCTATAGGCTGAACCCTGCGGCAGGGATTAGAGGCAAGAAAAGATAGATGTCCTCTGTCTTGATTCTGGTGCTATGACCCTTACCTTTGTTCCAAGTACACTTATATAAGACCATTGCCTTCTTTCCATTATTAATTTTATTGTCTGGTTTTTGGAACCACAGAGCTGCATCAAGACGCTCTGAAAGCATGTGGAGCTATGCGAGTGTCTCTGTCCAAGGTTCCTGAGGTCTCGTTTTAGCCAACACAATTCTGGAAACCCTGTCCTGGAAAAGGAAGGAAATCAGGGGTTCGGGAGTTTCATCAGCAAGTTTTGAACTTTTCTTTTCTTTTTTTTCTGATGATATGAATATCTTGTCAGGGACACTTTTGTTTGCAAACAACAGAAAACCTTCTATGTGCTGAACCAGACAAGCAAATGGGATTTTTTTTTTAAGATTTTATTTATTTATTTGACAGAGAGAAACACAGCGAGAGAGGGGACGCAAGCAGGGAGGGTGAGGGAGGGAGAAGCAGGCTTCCCGCTGAGCAAGGAGCCGGATGTGGGATTCAATCCCAGGACCCTGAGATCATGACCCAAGGTGAAGGCAGAGGCTCAACCCTCTGAGCTACCCAAGCGCCCCCACTTTTTGTTTATTTTTTTTTAATCATCTCTCTTATCTTGCATTTACGGATTGTACATGCACGCACCCAGGAACGTGGGCATTTCATCCCATGCTGATTTTGCATGATTTCAGTTCTAAGGGAGAACGCCTCTAAATCTCAATTACAAATTCCCAATAGAGAAGAGTGTGTGTGTGTGTGTGTGTGTGTGTGTGTGTGTGTGTGTGTTCAGCTGACATTCCACCCTTGCACGGTTAGGTGAGTCATGAGGTAAGACCTCCCACCGCCCACATGTTTAATGGACCCAGTATTTAGGATGTTGGGAGGAAGTTCGAGAGAGAGAGAGTGTGTGTGTGTGTGTGTGTGCACTCTTGGTGACTGGAATGGTTCCTGCTCAGAGCAGATACACAAAGTGGACTCCTGCAGGTTATAATGGTTATAAAAATAACTCAGATGTGCCTTACAGAGTTGGGATATCCGTGGGAAGGGACAGAGGACCTTAAGCTGGAATGAGCAATGTCCATTCATGCATCTCACAGAACTTCATTGAATCACGCCTGTTACGTAAAGCTCTGGCGAGGGGCTCTGGTGTGGAGCAAGGGGTCACAGAATAGGCGTTGGACTCACTATAGTTCCAACTACCACATGATAAGTACTATAAAGAATGACAGACAAAGGTTATTGGGAGTCTGGAAGATGTTGCCATGACATCCTGGGAGAGGGAAGTAAATACAGCTTTCTGCAATCCTAGCAGCCCATGGGGACCCTGAATAAGAGACCAATTTGGAACCTGTCGTATGTGGTGTACGGGTGTAGTGGGGTTGGGGGTGGGAAGAGGTACAAAGACACCAGGTCTTCTGTGACAAATCTCTGCATTTCCTAGAGCCCGCTCTTCTGGGCTCTCTGCTCCCAGACAGTTCATTGTCTTTTAGTTACTTTGTGTGTCTACATTGCTGCTAACTGATGGGTTTGCAGACTCTGTAGACTCCGGTAGACTTTTATCCTCCCGACAGAAAAGACGCGGTTTGCCGCCATATGCAATTCAGGTGTATTGTTGACTTGGTCTTTCTGCAGATTAAACATTGCTTGTTAGCCCCCTTTCACAAGAGTACAATAAAATCTTTAAGACATACTCATTTTCTGTCTGTATCACGGGCATGACTTTACCTTCCCTTGCAGCCTGTCTTTGAACAAGTGCACATACGGGATTCTTGTTTTGTTGTAGGTTGTCTTCCCCCACATGACTCCCAGGCTGATGCCTCCTATTTCCAGAAACTATTGCATGGTTGATGGTGTACTTTTTTAAAAATCTGAGCTTCTACCCCCAGAGGGAGGAATCTAATTGGCCCCATTTTGGCCAAAGCATTTACCCCAGTTCGGGTCTGTTGGCCAGACACAGGCTTACTTCATTGTGTGAGGGATGAAGCTTTAAGACAAAGTTCATCCCATGTGTTTTCTGTCTCGGCTAGCAATGCCGCTCCTAAGGATGGAGTCACTTCAACCTAATAATCTCTTGGTTAACCACCGTGTCTGCAAGATCCAATTTATTTCTTAATGGAGGCGGAATTGTATAAAACAGGAACATCAGGTAAAGGCAAAACAAAACTCAGCTTACAAAAAGCTAGGAATTCTTTTAGTGTATGACAGTAAGACTTTTCCAAAGGAGATTTCAAACCTGTGCATCTGGTATCTAAAATATTTTTAAAGTAGAAGTAAACATTTTACGGACTTTTTAGATCTCCCTTCAGTCTTTAAACTGTGGAATTTTTTTTGCCTGGAGTTCCGTCCGATGGAAATTCTTTCCCATTTCTCCCGGCCTCTGTATCATCTCGATGCTACAAAACCATTTATTGTTTACTTATTCTCTAGCAATTGTGAAATTGAGGCAAGAGTGTAAGAGCCTTTCTCTCCAACCTCAGTTTGATTGCACTGTTCATACAGCGGGAACTTCACATTGAATGCCAATGCTGACGGCATGTAAGATTAGAAAGTACCCTGGCAAAGGAAGGTCTTCTAGCAATATATTAGTTCTTCATTGGTGAGTCGGGACACAGGCATTTGAACTCTCAGGTACATAGAACATTATCACGAAACTTTGGTAAGATAAACTGGCAAAAGGAAAGATGATGGATTTTGAGTTTAAAAAATTCTTAATCCCCAGCTCTGTGGTGGAGGAGTAAAGAAAGGCCAGAGTCACAGATCATCCCCAAAACATGATCTTTGACTGGGGGAGCCCCTGGGTTGGGAGTTAGAAGCAAAGGTGATAGCATCACTTTCTAACTTTGGAAGGTTTTTATTCCAAAATGGTTATCAGTGATTGTGAATGTACATGTTCTCCAAATCTCTGTTCGGTGGAAAACATGGACATGGAAATGGGAAGACTTGTGAAAATTGAGAAGCCGTGATTCAGAATTTTTGACTTCACAGCATTTATGCTGTCTTTCATCCTTTTATTCCCTTTTTATATAACTGTGTGTTCTCTTCAAAGTTTTTTTAAAAAGATTTTATTTATTTATTGACAGAGAGAGATCATAAGTAGGCAGAGAGGCAGGCAGAGAGAGAGGAGGAAGCAGGCTCCTCGCTGAGCAGAGAGCCCAATGCAGCCTTGATCCTAGGACCCTGAGATCATGACCTGAGCTGAAGGCAGAGGCTTTAACCCACTGAGCCACCCAGGTGCCTTCCTCTTCAATTTTTTATGTGAAAGAAAATCTTTAAGAGGTCAGTGTCTATATAAAAGAAGGAAACAGTGAGGCAAACCAAGGGAGACTTTGTGTTTTCTTGCTTTTTTCTTTTGGATGGTGAAACCATTAAGAAGATTACTAGGGTCTTAAACAACCATAAACACAGTACAGATGCATTCTGTACATTGAATTAATTGAAAGTACATTAGGTACTGAATCTCATAACACTGGCAGCTGGAGATTAAAACAAATGTAATGGAAATAATTTTGTTTTTATTGCAGTCTTGCAGCCTCATATGTATGGGTTTATAGAACCCGTTCAATATTTATGTATTCATCATTTGATCCATCGCTCACCTCTTCCTGCAAAGATGGCCACTCCACTCTTTATATGTCGGGTGTGTACACTCATTACCAGATTTTATGTCCTGTCCCTTGCGAGTCACCTTTTCTGAGCTGGGAAATGCTTATATGTGTCAATATTTAATACTTTGAAATATTTGTATCTTAACTTTATCTTAAAGTTGGAGAAAAGTCGGGAAACCGGTACACAGAATATTGTGTACATTTTATGTAGAATCATCAGCTGTAGGCATTTGCTTTCATTTTATATCTTTCTTCTCTCCTGACCCTTTGAGAGTAAATTACAGGCTCTTTTACCCCTAAATATTTCAGTGTCTGTTTTTTAAGAAGCACGAAGACATCCTCTTACATAACTAGGTATGGTGGTCACAGTCAAGAAATTAGACCTTCATGCAATGTTAGGATCTAATCTACTTCTGTATTCCTATTTTGTCATTTATCTAGTGTTATGTCTGTTTCTGAGAGCAACCCATGATCATGTATTACATTTAATTTTACTTTCATCTGGACTAGTTCCTTAGCCAGTTGTTTACCGAGCAGCCCTCACTGGTCTGTGGTGCCCACCACTTAACTGAGTTACGTAGTTGATTTCTCACTCCGCTCGTGGCATTATGTGCCATAGGATATGTAGTTATAGGGTCAACCTGAAGATAAACAAAAATGCAGTAGTCTGGGCCCTCGGAGGGGGCCTTGAGGTTGGTAATATGTTGATAGAGGTACCCTGTCCTGCAGGGGTCTTCGGGCAGGAGGCCAGAGATTAGGTTTTGTTAATGCATCTAGTACGGGCGAGAGCAAACAGTTAAGCCCTGGGGAGACAGCTAAGTGGGGCTTGGTTATAGAGCTTCTGCTTTATCCACAAATGACCCTGTTCTAATAATTCGCAACAATAATTGTAAATGAACATCATAGGTATTACTTAATTTGCTCAGGTTGCCTCTAATTCTCACAGATTCTGTGGTAGTTCTAGCCTCAATACTAAGTATCATGGCGATAACAAAAGGTACATCCTTTGGAGGTAGAAACAGTTATTGTTTAGATTTCATTAGATGTCAGAGCATGGCACGCCAGGGTAGACACCAGCATCCCAGCAGCACCCCACCTTAGCCTTAGACAGAAAGCTCACATGACGGGGGTCTCTGGATCCAGAGCAAGGCAGAGAGCTCAAGACCGCAGAACACCTGTATCAAAAGGAATCGATCATTTCCTTGAAGTATGCCTGTAGGTTTACTATTGAGGTTTCATTGTGCAACTCCTGCACCCAGTTCATGGGTTAATTTTTTCCGTAGGCATTTTTAAATTTTTCTAAAAAAACCCCGCATGTGAAGAGTATATGTAAATGGTGATAACCCAATCAGCCTTTGTAAAACTCTCCTAGGGTATAGACATTGTATGGCTGTGGCTCAGTCGGTGGTGGCCAGGCTGTTGGCCCCAGTAGTTTTCACATTGTAATGACTCTAAAATTGGTTGGGGCGCCTGGGTGGCTCAGTTGGTTAAGCGACTGCCTTCAGCTCAGGTCATGATCCTGGAGACCCAGGATCGAGCCCCACATCGGGCTTTCTGCTCGGCGGGAAGCCTGCTTCTCCCTCTCTCAGTCCCTCTGCTTGTGTTCCCTCTCTCGCTGTGTTTCTCTCTGTCAAATAAATAAATAAAATCTTTAAAAAAAAAAAAGAAAATAAAATTGGCCATGTCCTCTTTGACCCCATTAAGAAAATAAAAGAACTTCCTATGACCAGTAGAATCTGTAGGGGAGAGGTGAGGAGGAATTCCCAGTAGTGTCCCTCCTAGGTAAGTGAATTCATTCCGCAGTTATGGGACGCTGAGGTCATTGGAACCTGGAAAGCCAGGAGAGGGGCAAGAATGAAGTGGTGGATGTTAGCAGGGACCGGGTTATGAGGAGCCTTAGCGGTCCTGGTAAGCAGCGAAATTTAGTACAAGTTGAAGGAGAATGTGCTACGAAATACGATCCACATACATTTATCCCCCCAGCAACATTTCTTACGTACTTATCTCCAGAGTTTCTATTTTGTTCAAAAAAGTGTGGAACAAACAGACAACCGAATAAAGAGAAAGATGCTCAGACAAGGGAATTAGGTTATGATTCAACTGGGAGACTAACATAAAAATTCATAGTGGAATATATCAATTTTGGTAATATCAAGGACAAAGCGGCCACGAAGACAAGATGATTGAGTGTGGGGTTTTAATCTTCACCTTGATAAAGGGAAGCGAAGATAGCCACTCAAGATAGAAATTTCCATGTTTCTTTCCGCTCTGCAAACATTTAACCGGAGGGGTTGGCCTTAGGAAAGGCGGACTGTCTGGAGAAGGGAGGTGCTGGGGTGTGAGAAGGTGAGTCCCAGCAGGGCTGGGAGTTTGCAGCAGAGTACCCTGATCCTGTGGAGCTGAATGTGTCTCAGATTTCAAGGTCAAATCAGAGAAGCTTCAATGTCCTCAGCAACCATTCTGTTTCTGGTTCGTTTAAAATTGTGTGTTCAATTTCTTTTGCTTCCACAACATAACAAATCACCACGAATTTAGCAGCACCAAACTACTTCCTTTTATTTTCTCAGATTTCTGTAGGTCAGGGGTGTGGGTGGGCTTGGCTGGAATTTCTGCTTAGGGTCTCTCAAATATGAGATGGAGGTGTTAATGGGGCTGGCGTCCTACCTGCAGCTCTAGGGGAGGGGATTTGTTCCTAATCCCACTCAGATTATTGGTGGGAAGGTGAGGGCACAGCTGAGATTCCTGGGTGTTTGCTGGCTTCCTTTGAAGGCTACCTACACTGCTTGCCTTATGCCTATGCCCCTTTGCTTAAAGCCACCAACGTCATCACCAAACCCTTCTTACACTTTGAGTTTCTCCGATTTCCTCTCTGTCTCCGCTTTTAAGCGCTTACTCGATTAACATGGACCCTTCCTGCACACCTGCATTGATATATCCTCATTTTGGAGTCAGCTGATAGGAACCTTAATTATATCGGCCAAGTAGGCGTAGAAGCTTCTTAGGAGTCAGGGTCTTGGCTTCGGAGTTCCGTCCTAGTGTTGCACGATTTATGGCAAAGCTGCCTTTCTGCCCTTCAGTGTCTTCAGACGTGAAATGAGGACAGTGATGCACCTGATGCACCTGAAGAATGCAGCATGCTTGTATGGCACACAGAATGGCGCTGGACATGTGATCAGTGCCCATTCAGTGTTAGTTTTTATTTTACAGAGGAAATATACCTGGAGGCAGGATCAGAATCTAGAGGGGAATGGCTCGTAAGAGGAGAATGGGACTCCAACATTGAGATCACTGCCGGGAGTGAAGGTCAGACTGGGTCTTGGAAACCAAGGCCAGGTCCTCCTGTGGGGGGAGATGAATTTCGGTGATAAGCAAGCACACGAACATGCATGATTATCTCAGGTACATTTGAATGTGAATGAAGCAATTACAGAGAGGGATCTAGGGAGAATATGGTACTGAAAACCATGTCCCCATGGGAGACACAGGTCTGACGCGAGAAGTGATGGGGTTCGAGCGCCTTCCTGGTGTCTATGGAGGGACCACACTCGGGATGCAGACTTTTCCGAGAGTTAACTCCGTGTGAGAAAGCCCTGGGACAGTCAGACCCGGGCTCTGGCTTTTCATGGAAAAACTGAGTCTCTAGGTATTTCCCAGATTACAAAGGACCGTGCGTTGCACTGATGGAAGGTTTTGAGATCTGCTGTGAAACTAGGAGACTGGGAAGAAAAGGAATTTTCCTCCTGTACATGCTCCAGACCTTAGAAATTCACTGTGCATTAATGCAGACTGTTAATTCAATGCCTGAATTTTAGCAGATATTTGCATAATTTACATAATTTTATGATTTTAGTGGCACTTCTGTCTTCTTCTCCCTTAGAAACAAACAAACAAACAAACAAACAACTCTGCTTCATTTTGTCAGGAGAGAAGGTCTTCCTCAAGGATACATGAATCTTTTAAAATTGTCCAGAGATTCAGTGAATGTCCTTAGAACAAGGAAGACGAATAAACTGACTCCCCCTGCCCCTTCTTTTGGTGCAGAATATCAACCCTCCTGTTCAGATCCAGAAAAGAGAACGCTGAGGGTGGGGGGCGGCGTGGGGGGAAGGAGGTCAGTGAAGGCCACTGTGGAACGTCTGTTCGGCTGCGGAGAGGATTTGAAGTTTTCTGCAGTGTAGAACTACCAAACATACAGTGAAAAGAAGACCTTTTTAATGAGATTTTCCTCTTCGTTTCTGTGACTCCCGTTAGCAAAGTGTTGGGAACAAGATACCGGTTCTGTGTACAGAGAATAATGGAAGGTAAACCCGTTTAAGCGGCTTATAGAGATCCTCAGACTTAACTTCTGAAGGAAGGTAGTGGAACAAGTCTGACTTCATGCTGAAATGCAAATATGTATTGAAAGATCTGTAACAATATGTAATTGAAATATGTATAACAGTTTGTCATATAGTGATGTTGCAATGTTATGAAACATTGATATATGCATACATTATGGACATTATGGATATACACATATACATTATATACATAATATACGTCATGCAATGTATACATTTATTTCTAAATTATTATAATGCTATGTACAATGTTGTACATTGTAGAATTGTTATATGACATCACATATATATAACAATGCTTTTTACTCTAGTGTGATGTTATGAGATATATATATATACACATATATGTTATATAATGCTTTCTATTTTTTAAAGATTTTATTTATTTATTTGGGATAGAGAGAGAGCACGAGCCAGAGGGAGAGGGAGAAGCACGTTCCCCACCGAGCAGGGAGCCCAGTGCAGGACTTGATCCTGGGACCTTGGGATCATGACCTGAGCTGAAGGCAGATGCTTAACCAACCATCAAAATACCCTCTCTCTCTTTCTCTGTCTCTGTTTTTTTTTTTTTTTTTTTAAAGATTTTATTTATTTGACAGAGAGAAACACAGCGAGAGAGGGAACACAAGCAGGGGGAGTGAGAGAGGGAGAAGCAGGCTTTCCGCCGAGCAGGGAGCCCGATGTGGGGCTCGATCCCGGGTCTCCAGGATCATGACCTGAGCTGAAGGCAGTCGCTTAACCAACTGAGCCACCCAGGCGCCCCTCTCTCTCTCTGTTTTAAATTTTTAAGTAATTTCTACATCCAACATGGGGCTGGAACTCAGGGTCAAGGGTCACATGCTGTGCTGACTGAGCCACCCAGGGACCCCTGGCATGGCAGAAAGAATTCTAGAATGCTGTGTGTGTGTGTGTACATTATTTGGGTGTGTCTACTATGACCAACAGCAATGCATTATCAACTATTTGAGATAACCAGGGTCCAGATGGATCCCTATTTATGTACCCAGGATTGTAAATATGTAACTAACTTTCTGAAAAATGGATTGTTAGGGAAATTTGTTTTTCTTGTTTTGGGCTGTCTCTAAATTCTGAGTTAACAGCAGAGAGGAGAGTCACCAAGTGTCCCCTGAACACCAATGAAGTATCAGGCCTCATATGTGAAGAGGCGATAGGCATGGACACTGTTTACGCCCGGAGCGCATCATGTACGTAGGAAAGTACTAACACCGGTCAGCTTCCTTGTGTCTCCAGACTGCATCCTAGCAATCGGGTTGTTCTGTCCCGGGCGTGCCTCTGTGGCACACAGCCCACGGTCCCCCTGGGGCGACTGTACTCTAGCAGAGGAACGAGTGGCCCATACTCTGCTGGAGGGAAAAGAAGCCTGTGTATGTTCCTGACTTGGCATCTTGGGGAGAGCTGTGTGGCTGGCCGCAGGGCTCTCTGGGATTTGTGCTCTGGCGTGGGACCCCGGCTCCTGTTTCTCTACGTGTGGAATCTGGGGCAGTGGCATTACCCCGTGCCCGGGGTGATTAGCACTGTGCCAGGCCCTCTTGGGAAAAGAGGGGAAACTCTGGCCCTGGAGCATCATGATCCAGAAAAGAGGAAGTCCATTTGTCTCTCTAGGTTGACTTTTATGATAAAAGGAGAGAGAATGAATATCTGGGATCAGTCCCCTTTGAAAACAGTCCGCATTCACAATGGTAATGATCTCCCAGTTACCTGCAAAAGACCTAATGCCCAGCCAGACTTCCCCGTGCAAGGTAGCGTGCACTCATCCGGGAGAGTGCCGTCCATTCATGTTGCTGTTCGTTAGGTAAGTGATCCTGAGGAAATGATCTTGATGCAAGAAACAGGCTGTAATGGTCTGATTATCAGTACGAGTCTACCTTCCCATTCAGACTTCAATGGGGGCCATGCTGGGCACAGTTACAGTAACGAGGAGTGATGAGCTGTCCTCCACCCTTCCCCTACTTCTGCTCCTCCTTGCATTTAAACGGGCATTTTGCCTTGTTTCCCTCTCATACGCCAGATTATTTCTTTTTCTTACTTATGTCATCCTGAGCTGATGGGAAGGCTCTGATTCCTCTCATTTCCTTTTCATCTCCTCTGAGACAAGGAAGTCAATATTTGCGGTACTAGAAACATGTTTTCTTCTCCCTTCTTTGTCCTCCTTGTCCTCCACCTGTCCTTCCCCTCCTCCTCCCTTCCTCTTCTTCAATTCCTCCTCCTCCTCCCCTCCTCTTCT
>PITA01024054.1:0-26959 GCA_004023965.1 Spilogale gracilis
GATCGATCAATCAATCCTTCTTAAGTGAGGAACTCAGGTACAGATAATTTGAGCAAGGTCACCCTGTGAGTAAGAAATGGTACCAGGGTTTGAATCTGGGTATTACAACATTAGAGTCCATGTTACTTACTATCCTTTTTGGTAGAAATATAGTACCCACCTGGGGTGACACTTCCTGCTTTTTTGAAAGGGATATACCCTCAGGAAGTAACAAAGAAAAAGTGAAAAAATATCCTAGACACAACAGAGAAGTTTACAATAATAGTTAAATATAGACTTATGACCCAAATTTCTGGTGAGTTTTCTGAGGAAATGTGAAGGGCACTGAGATGTAGTAAGGATCTTCTCCATGCCATATGCATCGTGAAGGCTTTTTTATCTATATACATATTTATCCATCTTTTAACCCGCTTGAACACCTAGTAGGAGAGCAATTATTATTCTTAACATACTTGTGAGGAAAAACTAAAAAGTGATTTGTGAAAAGTCATACAGTTGGACAGTGGCCAAGCCACAGTTCGAGCCAGTTTGGCCTGTCCCCAAGGACAGCATCTGTGAGAGGCATTTATGGCATCTCCTTGATCAACAGTTCATTCATACATGTTCTAACAGATTAAAGGTTGTAACTTGTCAGTAAATAAGCACAGTACAGATAAACATATTGAATAATGGTGTATTTTTCTCATGCATCTTTCTTGTTAAATTTTCTCATGTATATTAATCCAAAATATTTTCTATCTACTCTGTGATGGTGGTCATTCAAGATATGTCTATTTCCAAACACTACAATTAGCTTTTTTCTTAAACTTTGGTGTCAAATATATAGTTATCAGGTAACTGTCTTGAGGTCTTCCTCAGTATCTGTTTGCCTAGGACACTATTTTGTATGTTATTTTAAATTAGAAGTTTTTTTTAAAATTAAAATCAATTAACATGTAGTGTATTATTAGTTTCAGAGGTCGAGTTTAGTGATTCAACACTTGCATGTAACACCCAGGGCTTATTCCATCATACACCCTACTTAAAGCTCATCACCGTGTTACTCCATCCCCTCCCCTCTTGCCCCCCAGCAACCCCCAGTTTGTTTCCTTTAATTAAGAGTCTTTTATGGTTTGTCTTGCTCTCTGATTTTGTCTTATTTTATTTTTCTATTCCTTCCCCTATGTCTCTGCTTTGTTTCTTAAATTCCACATGTGAGTGAGGTTGTATGGTCCTTGTCTTTTTCTGACTGACTTAACTTGAACTTAGCATAATACTCTAGTTTCATGTACATCATTGCAAATGGCAAGATTTCATTCTTTTTGATGGCTGAGTAATATTCCATTATATATAATACACATTTTATATGTATCTATTATATATAATACATATTTTATATTTATGTAAATTATATAATATCATGGAATATATAACATATGTTACATATAAGTTAGATATTATATATAATGCAATATTATATATTTATATATAACTCCAAATATATATAATCGAATATATTTTATATATATACATAAATTTAAAATATATAAATATATAATATATGCCACATATTTTTTATCCATTTTTTATCCATTCATCTGTCAGTGGACATCTGGGCTCTTTCCATAGTTTGGCAGTGTAACTGCTATAAACATTGGGGTCCATGTGCCCTTTTGAATCACTATGTTTGTATCCTTTGGGTAAATACCTAGTAGTGCAATTGCTGGGTCATAGGGTAGTTCTATTTTTAACTTTTTGAGGAACCTCCATACTGTTTTCCAAAGTGGCTGCTCCAGTCTGCATTGCCACCAACAGTGTAAGAGGATTTCCCTTCACACACACACACACACACACACACACACACACACACACACACAGAACTCTTAAAACCACAGATCAAAGAGTACTTAGAGTGGAACTAATCATATAAACACTAAATTTAAGTCCAAATTATCAGCCAAAACTAATTTAACATGTGCTTTTATTAAGTTATTGTTGCTATAGCAATTTACATTATTTTGTAGGCAAGTCAGGTGATATTCTTCCTAAAATGCCTTCAGTCTCTATAAACTTTCAGGGTTTCACGATCAGTTTCCCACAGGCAGAGTGTCAAGGAGAATCAATTCACAGGGTTTCACATATTGTTGATGTCTTCCAAAGCTGACTGTAGAGCTTGTCTCTGCAGGTAAGTCCCTAAGACAGAGTAGCACTGAAGTATTCACTGTTGTCTTGCACATGTTGCTACAAATCAGAACTCTCTCTTTCATTTATATAGAATTGCCATGAATTTCAGTCAGTGGTGTTGAGATAAAAACTTGGAGGTCAAATCAATAGTGATGGCATTTTCACCATCAGTTGACTTCATATTTCAGGAGTTGTGAATTTCTGTGTGTGTGTACAGCATGCAGATTTGGTTGCCCATTGCGTCTCTTCCTAAGGCCATTTCTCTTGGCCATCTCCAGTTTGGAACCTCAAAAGCTAAAAACCCTTCCATCCCACCTTGGAGGCCATGTGATACAGTTTGGTCAAAGAAACATGAGTTAATTGTCTTGTAGCAGTGAAAGAATAGGCTTTGAAAAAAAATATTGCTTTTCTGATGAAAGGGACACTCATAGCTTGTATGACCTCTCTGGCCCCTTCCTCTCCTTTCTTCCTGAATTTAATGTAAGTGTGAATTGCTGTTACTTCTAACCACTATGCTGAGGCTGAGAGAATGAAAAAAGCATGCTAAGCATCGTGGATGAAAAGAAAGAACTTTGGTCTTTGTGGGTATCATTGGACCACAGAGCCAAGGCCAAGAGCTGCCTGTATCCAAGTCCGTTATTGAGGAAAAACTGTATCACTCTTCACTTATGTCTCATCTAGACTGATCTCTATTACTCCTTATGTGCTTTAAGTAACAATAATGATAATATAACATGAACAAAATAAATTAATGCATATTGTGTTTGCTCATTCTATGACAGGCAAAGCTCTAGGTACTTAAGACGTATTTACTGATTTAATCTTCTTAACCTTACATAACATTTTTTTTTTAATCATGCCCATTTTATAGCTGGGGAAACCAATGTTAAATATGCTCAGACTCACATGGTTAGCACTGGGCAGTAAAATAGGCTTGCCCCAAGCAAAGGTGCCAGGGTGTGAGACAAAGATCTAGAATGAGGAATTTTCGTTTTGAGAGAGCCATTCATTTTTCCAGCGTACATATAGCCATGGTATCAATATGGCTGCAAAGCTAGATGGATTTTGGTTTAAGTTTAAGCTTTGTCACTTACCAGATCTGATCTTGAGTAATAGAGTAAAGCTCTCAGAGTCTCAGTTTATACATAGGCTGAGTCCGCATCTTCTTGAGGATAGAGAAATATAAAAATATCCTGTAGCATTCACCAAACTGTTTATGTGCCCCAGTAGCTCATCATCATTATCCTCATTCTCCTCATCACCATGGCTAACCTCTAATTGAGCAGTAGCTATGAGTCAGGTGCAGAGCTACACATTTTATATGTAAAACATCATTTGATCAACATAGCACCCCTAAGAGTTAGGCACTATTATTTTTCCCTCTTGCAAATGTGGAAAATTGCAATCACACAGCTTTTAAGCAGTATAGCCAGGGTTCATATCCAAGTGTATCCAATTCCAAAGTTTGTGTTTTTAATCACTGTGCCTTTCTGTCACCAGGAGGCACTAGAAATATAATAACCAGATCAAGTTTCTATTCCCTGAGGACAGTCTACAGAGGGAGACCAATAAGGACACAGTATTTTCAGCACTATGAGAGAATGATGCAGGATCAAAGGTGGTGACATTATGATGTCTAACTTGTTTCCTAATCTCATATTTTGCCAAAAGGATGTCATGAAATTGTGTTGTGTGTGAGAGAGAGCCAGCAAGAGAGCATACTCATGCTCTCTTTCCTCTTTTGTTGCTTTTCATAGTACGTTGTTGTATGATTTTGCTAGATCACTTCTGTCATAGGCAATTGGGTGCTCCTTTTTTTTTAAGACCAACCTAACCTATATTACTTCATTTTTTTTTATTGTTACTTAAAAGTTTTTTTTCCAGTGTTCCAAGATTCATTCCCCATTCCCCACATTGGGTGCTACTTTTTGGTGAAGAGTAGCATGAAGGGTGACAGGCTGGCTCTTGTGCGGGGAGGGGGAAAGAAGTCTTCCTCTCCAGTTCAGTCCCTCCTGAGCCATTGAGTTCTGGAGTCACACTGGTTTTTGTCCTTGAAGAAAACAAAGCATGAATTGAAGCCATTAATATTAAAGGTTTTACTAGGGACATATGCTACCCTTTCCAGAATCTCTGGAATGAGTATTCTTTAAGTGATTTAAATTCCCTAAAAGATCATTCTACTGTGTTATTTCAAGACTAATGAGCTGACTATGAACAGTAGGGCAGTGGAAAGAAGGAAAAGAAGTATATTTGAAATCTTCTTCCTGGGTTTCAGTTTCAATTCCTTTAGCAGAAGGGTGACAGTTGTCATCTATATCTTAGTATGCCACTATAACTCAGATCACAGTCTTTTCATGTATTTCAGCTCTGCAATTGAGTCATAGAATAGCTAGTTCTATTTGCAAAATTTAACAATTACTTTAAAAATCACTTGGCAATTTGGATCATTTTAGATAAATAAAAGCAAACCTTATGCCCAGGCAAAATATTAATAGGAGACTGTGGAACAATCAGTCTTTGCACAGCAATTTGGGAACATATGGTGATACATTCAAACAAAAGGCCACGTTCAAGGTTGAAACAGCCCTTGTGCAATGGGGCCAGGCAATAACTTATGGCATTGATTACATAAAATGCAACTCCAGGCTTTCTTCTTGGCTTACTATTTTGTTCCTCCACATTGGGTAGGTAATAAGGAAAGCTGGATATGTCCTTAAGATTTACAAGACAGATCATCCATTTTTGGGTCATTCATTTACTTTTTTGTCAATTCCTGCCTTATGATGTTATCCTATAAGATGTACCATGAGTGATTTAATGGCCTGCCCTAGGTATGAGCATTGAAAACTTTCTTTGTTATCAACCCGGTCCATTCATTCCTTATGGGAGAAGAACATCAATTTAGGGTCATCATACTCTTCTAGCATTGGAATTGTACTAGGTTTTGTGTGGTCCTTTTAAAATTATTACTTTCATATATTTTCCAGTTTTAGAGAGTTACTTAAAATATGGTATAGTAAGGGTTATGGTAATGAGATTATTGGATGCTGTGAGAGCTAGGGAGAGGAATCCAATCCAAATTTGGATTGTCAGAGAAGGTTTTCTGAGAGATATTTCACATGAAACTAGAATTAATCATGCAGAACAAGAGGCATAAAAGAATGTTGTTGACAGAGGTAACAATGAGAATCTCAAGAGTTGAAAGCAGAGAGAGAGAAAGAATAAGCATTGTGGTTTCCAAGTATTGAAATACATGTAGTATGGATGCATTGTTGATTTCCAGGTGGGCATGAGAATTGAGAGGGCTAGAGAAGGCTCTGAAACCAGAGCTTGTAGAGTCTTGTAAGCCATGTAAAGTTCAGACATTATCATAAAATGAGATAAAAACCCTTCAAAGGATTTTCAGTGGAAGAGTGACATAATGTTTTTGTTTGTTATTCCTGCTGTGAGTATACAAGATTGAGGATTTGGATGAAATATGGACACATGCTCAAGGATATTGATTACTGAATGGAAAAGTTGATTTCCTTATTTATGACTTGCTTCTTCCTCCTTTTTAAATCTAAAACTAGAGTGTCATATTAATTTAGTAAGAAAACTTACCCTTTTCCCATTTTAGAATGAAAACTATAGCCAAGTTAGAGGAAGAAAGATTTCACCTCAGTCTTGATAAATAATGGTCTAATGATTATAACTTTGAAAATGGAACAATCTTGAGAAGTGCCCATTCCTGGAAATACATTTGCTGCAGTAACAAGACGGCTGAAAAAAGGATGTTGAAGAAGAGATTTCTGTGTTGTCAGAAGGTCAGACTGAATGACCCTAAGAATTTCCTCTGGTTCTTAGCTTATTTTAAGGTTCTCTTTGCTTGAATTATGGTTCATTAGGATTCTAATGTAATTATGATTGCTGCAGTGTTTTATATTGTTGAATCATCTCTACTCTTTGTTTCTAATCATAGAGGGTGAGGGTTTTGTTGTTGTTGTTTGCTTTTCAGATGTTAAGACTCTCTATTCCTTATTATGGGACATGCAGTGGAATGAGTTAGGAAATGAATTGTTTGTATGCTGGCCTGAGTTTTTATGCACTGTGATGCCTGGTACAAGGATTATTTTCTTGGCTGTGGGCAGTAACATTTTTTGAAATTGTTGCTCTGTTTTGAAAATGTCTTGGAGAAATAAAATGATCAATATTACTCAAAGATGTAATCTAAGACATAACACTTCCAAATACCTTAGTATACCCATTTGGGTATAGTAATACTTATCCAGTTAAGTACATTTACAACCAAAGCACTCCTTCCCCTTCTTTTCTCTCACTGAAATGCATTCACATAAGTGGTCACATGTACTGGAGATACATGGTTGGTATAACAGACAGTATTAAGATTTTCCATTAGCTTAAAAGGAAGATAAAGGGAACAAGAGCACAGCAATCTCTGAATTGTCAGTGATATGTAAGACTTCAGTCTTGTTTTAATTCTGTGACTTTTCACATTAATGTGAATAGTGCATAGTAGAAGTGATATTTACTATAAATAAGACTCCAGGTAAACTGTGTTAGGGAAACTTTATTTCTAACTGCACTGTGCTATGTAATTTTACTTAGAAAGGTGTTTACATCCCCAAGATATGTTTGCCATAGCTTGATCACATACACTTTCCTTTGTGCTTGAGAACAGTATACATAGGGATTATTAACTAACTTGATAAAGATTTTAGGACCAAACATTTAGAATGAAGTATGTAGTTGTTTGCTCCCGCATGTAGCTCAATCTAATGTTCAACATCCCAACAGACTTGGGATAAATTAGCTCACCTATGATATTCAGAGGACCAAATAATACTTTCATGTGTAGGGAATATGTTGTTATGGTTCTTAGAAAATGCTGGGAGGATGTCCATATAAGACAAATTATAATGAAAAAAAACTATAAATCATTATTGCAAAGACCCCCGTCCTCATTTGCCAATGCCCTGCATTAAGGGTAATCCTGGTATATCCAGTAAACACAGTTAGATTTTCTCAGAAACTAAGAATTAATTATGTTGTTATTTCTTACCTATGCCTCATATACATTAAAATGTAAGTAGAGCATATAGATTAAAAAATGAAATTACAATTAGTCCTCTATCCTCTCTACCCTATTTGTTCTTCCAAAAGAGGTAGATTAAGCCCTCCCCCAATAAACAAGAAACACATGGTTAGTGATGGTGATTTTTCTATTGTGAATGGTCCAGCTGAGATTATGGGAAATTGTAGGAAGAGGTTTCTGCCGAATCTGATTAGGAAGGCATACTCCTAAAGATCCTCTTAAACCCAGTGAACAGCAAAAAGATCACATTGACTTTTCAATAGAAATTTCCAGAGCCTTACTTAACAAAATCCTGTTTTATTCAGGATTGTATATGTCCCTATACATCCCTTGAGACTTAGGGGAATTTGAATTAAGGATCCTAGATCCAGAGGTTGGCTTGTTTGGTCTTAAAGTAGTTATCTGCCTTGACAGTGATTGGCTCAGTAATGGGAATACATACCAAAGAGTTACAAGGAAAGGATTCTGAGGAATTCTTATTAAGGTCTTCCTTTGTTTTCTGGGATTCCAATTAGGAATGGGTTTCTCTTATATTGGTCTGGACAGGTTAGGCTATTGGTAGGTTAAAATAAAAAAAGTCTATCCACTTATCACATTAGTTTCCATCATACCTGGCATAGGGATTTTCCTTGGCACTATCTTCTCTACAGGACATGCGCTGGCAAAGCAGTCATGATATAGAACAATACTTACCCTGTAGCAGTAACAAATGGCCTTTACAGTCCACACCCAGAGTGACTTATATTATTTCTAATAGTGTTTTACTACCAAAATTGAGTCACAGGAGTGCATCTAACTTCAAGGGAGCAGCATTGTATAAATCTACATATTCCAGAAAAGAAACCAAAGATATTTTTTGACCAATACTAATGAATACCGCATTTTCCCTCTGGTATCATCCCTTGCCTTGCTACTGGACAGAGTAAGGCAGGCTCACACAGAAGAAGGCCTTGCCAAGATCAAGAAAAATTGATATAGAGACCATAGGTTAGATCAGTCTTAAAGCTCATCCTACCTCTGTGTTTCTAGCCATTTTAACTGATCAGTCTACAGGTTTTAAGCTAGTTATCTATTGAGTTTTCTGAAACCGGCAGCCAAAATTACCTAATGGGTACATATTTACTATCAAATGCTTTTTGAGTCAACATCATCTGCCAGGCCCCATTCAAAAGAAAGGAGATACAGCAGTATATTACTCATACTGAGTCCTCCTCTGGGATCTTAAGTTCCATGAGATTTTTCATTGGAGACACTGAGTAGTAAATAGTGAAAGCATTCTAAGCTTTACATAAATGTAGTGGATCATTCAGTTATGCTTCATTTGAGTATTCTTTCTTTAAATCATATGCAAAATCCCTAGAAATAAGCAAAGGGGAATTTAGTAAGTTTCAGTGCAGAAATTGCATAGAAAGGCAGATGCCTGCCTTTTATTTCTTGGCTTTGGACTTAGACATGATTGGCAGTTGGACATTGGGGATCTGGCTATCTCATGAAATTCTGCTTTGACTGTCATGGAGAAGGACCAGTTTTAGTTGGGGCTCATGTCATATTATAAACTCAATCTAGGGTATATTTTTGATCCACTCTGAATTATGTCTTACAACTGTAGAGGCCATCTAAAACTCTTTCCTTCCTTCCTTCCTTCCTTCCTTCCTTCCTTCCTTCCTTCCTTCCTTCCTTCCTTCCAGAATTCAATACTGTGAGTTTTGGATGTAAGGAGAAAGTGAGTCAGAAATTAGATCTGAGCAGAGAACCAATGAATCATTTGCATTTCCCCACATTACTCCTTTACTAAGCATTTTCTCCTAACTCTGCACCCATTAAAAATGGGATTTTATGCCTCTCTTAATACCCATATAATTACCCAATACTTTTTTCAGAGTAATATTCATATTCTGAGTAATTGGTATATAGATATAGATATAGATAGATATGTTATTCCTCAAAAACTGGGAACTTCCTAGGGCAATAGAGTATGTGGGTTTTGATTTGATTTTCACTAGGTGGAATTTGAAGTACCTGTGAATATATGAAGGATAATAGAAAAGTCCAAAGGAATGGCGGTATATGGAAGGGGGAAGAAACTGTAAAATATAAATATTACCAGAAATGATGTTTAAATTGCAAACCACAGTGTTTTGTTTTAAGAATGGCTGATTGAATTTCATTTCTTGTTCCAAGCCTTATTGATGAGAAGCAGTTGCCTGCAGAGCTCTCTTGAGAAGGATGCTGCATAGTCTATGGACAGCAGTGCTGTCTGCACTGGGGATACAACAGGAAATTGATTACACCTAGTTCGCCATAATTTGCTGCCCATGGTCTATATATTTGCTTATAGGTGAATGAAATATATGGATTTTTAACTTTTTACAAAAGAGGGGAAAATGGTCAGTTACCAAAATTGCAGGGCACACAATATAAAAATATACATGTTGTTTAGGGGAAAGCAAAATTTTCCTTGGTAGTGAATGAGATGAAATCTTTCCTGACAGTTACTCTAATGTGGACACATAGGTATAATGAACATGATACCTGATAACATTCCAAAAGGGAATACAGTGAAAATTGTTATTCCTCATATTACTGTTATTTCTTATGCTGACCCTAAATAAAGGTAAGAGGAATTATATATAGTACAGTTCACCAAAAAATAACCCTTGATATGACCAGTGTGATGATGTAGTTTAGGTATGCTATTCTCTACCCATCTAGATAGAGTCAAAAAATGTAAGGAGGAATTGACAATCTGAATGTACTTAAAGTAGCCTTGTATAACTATTCTATCTTCCACATAAGCTGGTAAATAAGCTTATTTTTTTATTACTATGAGCTTAATGTTATATTTAGTCATAAGAGAATAAATGTCTAACATTTAGACATTCTATGTGGCCAGGTAATTTTGGAAAATAATATCTATATAATAAAATTATAATACCTAATATGTATTGAGCACTTGCTCTATGCTATAAACTCTGCTTGGCTCTTTACCCTACATTATATCTTATTTAATTTTTACCAAAACAAAAAAGAAAGTTCCACAAAGGTTTTTTTTTTTTTCCCCAAAATCATCCACTGGATGATTGAGAAAGTAAGGAATTTACATTGAGTCTCATGTACTTAGTGGAATGAAAAGAATTGCAACATCAAACAGTTTCCGTCCAGAGGCCTAATCTTAACATGAGCAGTTTGACCATAAATATGCATAAAATGGAACTGCATGTACAGTTATCACTGTCTTGAGAAATATTAGTTTCCTAATAAATTAGGATTATCATAAAATACTATCATCAAGCTGCAGTGGAGAATGGGCATGTTTTCTATTTCATCTCTATATTGCCAATACCTAGCACAAAGAGGTAACCCCAAATAGTATTGACATTAATGAAGTAAATGAAGAAGTTAAAGTTGGGAAACTTTTTTGTCCAGATAGTCATGTTTGTTTGCTTATTTTTCAGTTACAGAAAGTTAGTTATATTTCAGATCTGCCCAAGTTCTAAGAGATGGTTGCTATAAGAGGTAGGTAATATATATTTGGGTTGATTAGTTTCAAAACCATTGACTAAACATGCTTGCGTTTAGCTTTAAATTCTGCAGGTTAGGAAATCTACCTCCTTGGTCAGATTATAAGAGGGCTAGTTAAGGGCAGGCAGAGTTTCATAAAACAGGTGTCTTCATGTACAAATACCAGATAACTGATTTTCTCTTCACTTAACACTGAGGCACACATCCAGAATCAATGTCAGTATTAAATAACAGGGATTTTTTTTCTTTTCACAAGGTCACATGATGTAGGCAATTGAATATGATCTAAAATGAGTCCATTTTTATCTCATCACTAGGCTTCTAACCAGAGAGTATAACAAAGACTCTAAGATCAAGACTCTAATATCACTATTTATTTCAAATAGTCTCCATGGTGAGAAATTAGTTATATGTAGTTGAACTCAATCTCAAGTTTATTAATCAAAGAAAAGTTGTTTAAAGTGAAGGTAAGAGACTACTCCTGGTCTGTGAGGATGGCATTGTGATTAGTAGGCACTTGTCCTGACTCTTTCCTTGTGCTATCTTCAGAGATAAGATCCTGGATTGACCCAGGGCAGTTTTTATTTCCTTAAATTTGGCTTGAACTTCCATATCAGTATTCCAACAGGAATTTGATGTTTGCTTCTCTAATATGCATTTCCTCCTATCCTCTTCTGAACAGTAGTCTCAATTTCCCAACTAGATAGATAAGTACAATTGATCTCACTCCCAATTTCCATGATTAGTCTCAGTATTCCTGAGTCATTCAACATATGTTAGCTTCCTGGCCACAGCAGTGAATTGAGGCATGGGCACAAGACCCAAAATAGGTCAGTAAGCATCCATGAGACTCACTTAAAGGTGTTTAATTAAGCTACAGAAAAGCAGATTGTTTTCTCCCCCAAGCGAACATGGGCAAGTGTGATAATGCTAATATGCTGATGGCCAGCTTGAGATCATGTAGAAAAAGACTTACTGAATAAGAAGCCAATTCTGAGAATGTGTTCCTGAGAAATGCTTCTGGTGGTTGATGGTGAGGATGGAGGTGGAGGTTGGGTAGGTAGCACATTGATGGATTGACTGACTGAGATTACTAAGCTGAGAAAGTAGGAAGTCTTGTTAAGAAAAGGGGATTAAAGTAAGAAAAGGAGTCTGTATCATATCATTTGAGTCCTTGATAAACCATATCAAAATAGTTTTAACATCTGAAACCATTAGCAACTTCTGCCAGTTGCGAGAGAGTGTGTGTGTGTGTGTTGCTTGTGTCTAGTCTGGAAACTTCAAAGCAAAAACCCTATTTAAAGTATGTGACTCTTCTTTTAAGTTCTCCTGTTGTACATTGGGAAAAAAGTCAACATAGGAGATAAAGCTGTGGTCTGGCTTAACTTCAGCATGAAACTCGAATAACATTTTTTTTTTTTTGTAAAGACTTTATTTATTTGACAGAAACACAGCTAGAGAAGGGAACACAAGAAGAGGGGTAGTGGGAGACAGAGAAACGGCCTTCCCTTTGAGCAGGGATCCCGATGCAGGGCTTGATCCTGGGGCTTCGGGATCATGACCTGAGCTGAAGGCAGATGCTTAATGACTGAGCCACCCAGGAACCCCTGGAATAACTATTTCTTTAGATCGAACTGTATCTTTACCATGCTGCAGGGCCGTCCCCCCCACCCCCCAGTTTTCCCAACAAATCTCCTGAAGCTTTATTAATCTTTATTAGAATCTCAGAACTAGAACTTCAGGGTGTTTGAAGAGTCAGTTGTATTAAATTATCCCCCAATTTTCCACCCAGTAAAGACATAAAAATGAAGCTTTTAATTGTCCTATTCTCTTTCTTCTGTGACCTCTTGAGCAAGATACAAAGGGTAAAATCGAAGTGTATGCACAAATACACAGATGAATCCAATTTATAATGGACTGAAAGGGCCTAGGAAAGGAAAGTATGAATGAGATTCAAGAAAGTTGGCTGTCATAGCTTGCACTCAGGACTTGGCAATAATTTTGGCTTCCTCTGCCCAAGAATAAGAAAATCTATTGTATATATCAATGTAATTTATTAAGTGTACAATCTCAATTGTACTTTGTTTTTTGCTTAAATGGCAAAAACAAAGCTGGTCAAAAAAATAAAGGCCATGGTTGATGGGATGCATTATTTGTACCTTTTGTACACCAGCCAGTTGTACAAAATAGGGCACATCTGAAAATGTGGGTACTAAAATAGTCCCCATGCTAAATTATATATGTGGATTCGTAGTTTTATCCATGAAGAAGCAGCAACACACATCAAACTAATCTTTGTTTTTTTTGAAAAGCAATACCTAGCAGTGCTTAAAAACACCAATTTTGGAAACCATGAAGCAGGACTTGAATCCTGACTTGTGTATTTCTCATCTGTGTGACTTCTCCAAGCTTTGCCATCTGTAAATTGGAAATAAAAATGGTATGTACCACATAGGTTTGTAGCAAGGATTAGAAGAGACAATTTATTCAAATTGTTTATGTCAAACAGTGTACTCAGAAGTGAAAGCTAGTCTGTTTGAATATAAAGTAGATTCAAAATAATTCTTAACCATGAAACAACAAAAAACAAGAGACCCATGGACACTTTGTGATAGGTATGTTTATTACCTTCATTGTGGTGATGTTACCACAAGTGTTTGCATATTCCCAAACTTACCACATTGTATTAAATAAATTCCCAAACTTATGACATTGTATACATTAAATATGTATAATTATATTGTATACATTAAATAAGTACATTAAGTAAATGTGTATTTCTTTTTGTATCAGTTAAACCTCAAAAAACCTGTTATAAAAAGGCAAAAAGAAAGTCAAAGACAACTTTTAAAAGAAAGTGAATATGACAGCAATTCCATCCACTTGCTAACTTAGTATATATTTATTGATGAAAACCATGGGCTCTAGAATAAATCTCCCTGGATTTGAATCTCAATTCTTCCACTGAATTCTTTATTATAAAATGTATCATACCTACAAAATGGTACAGAATACATCATATATATGTGTGTGTATATATGAAAGAATATTAATAAGATAAACATTCATGATCTAGCCACCAGTTTTCAGAATCAGTGCATACCTGTATATAATCCCTTCCTGTACCATAGGACACCCCCTCCCACCCAGAGGTAATGAACATTCCGTATTTTGATAAGTTCTTTGCTTTCCTTTATAGTTTTCCCTGTGATGGTATCTACTGATAGTAAATTAGTTAATTTATACCCAGTCACTCTATTATTTGTCTTTTCTATTTTGAACTTTATATAAATAGTGTACATAGTTTACTAAAACTTGGTATTGCTTAGTTTTTAGTGTCATTCTTGCAGATTTATGAATGAAGCTATACTGCATTCCTTTTTACCGTTTTGTAATATTTTTATATTAATAAAACCATAAAGCATTTTATCTATTGTACTATTGATAGACATTACATTTTTCTAGATTTGACTATTATAAGGAATTATAAACAAGTCTATGAATATTCATGCACATGTCTATGGGAAAGAGTTTCTCTTAAGCTACATTTAGTGGTGGAATTATTAAATCAAACTTACTACTTCATGCCAAAACTTTTGCCAAAGTGGTTGTAACAAATGACTTTTCTCACTTGCATTGTAAGAGAAATTTAATTTCTTCAGTCTGACCAATACCTAATGTCTGGTTTGATTCTGGGTTTTTTGGGTTTTTTTTTTTAAAGATTTTATTTATTTATTTGACAGCGAGAAACACAGCCAGAGAGGGAACACAAGCAGGGGGAGCGAGAGAGGGAGAAGCAGGCTTCCTGCTGAGCAGAAAGCCCGATGTGGGACTCGATCCCTGGTCTCCAGGATCATGACCTGAGCTGAAGGCAGTCGCTTAACCAACTGAGCCACCCAGGTGCTCCGGTTTTTTGTTTTTTATTGTTTTTTTGTTTTGGTGGGGTGGGCTAGGTGGGTGGTTTAGAGACATTTAGGTGAGTGCAAAATAATAACTTCATTGCATTCTTTCTTTATGGAGTTGTAATTAATTATACCTTCATGGAGATATAGTTAATACTTTAAAGCTGTTTATATTAAGATATACAACTTGGTGACAATATATGCACACATTGTAAAATATCACAATTTAGATAATTAAATATTTATCATCTACATAGTTTTCCTTTTTCCCTTTCTTTCCCTCCCTCTCCTTTTTCTCTCCCCTCCTTTCTTTCCTTTCCTCCCTCCCTTCTTTTTCCTTCCTTCCTTCTCTCGTGTGTGTTGAGAACAATTAGGATCTGCCTCTCAGAAAGTTTTAATCATACAACACAATATTGGGAAGTATAGTTATATGGTTATAGATTAGATCTTTAGAAGTTACTTACCTGAAACTTTGTATACCTTGACCAGCATTTCCCCATTTCCTCCTCCCTACAGCCTCTAGCATCCACCATTCATTATCTTTTATGAATTTGATTATTTTGGATTCTACATATAAGTGAGATCACACAATATTTGTCTTTCTTAGTTTAGCTTATTTCATTTAGTTAATGCTATCAAGGTTTTTCCATGTTTTTGAAAATGACAGGATTTCCTTTTTCCTTTTGGCTGAATAATATTTGTGTGGATGTGTGTATATGTGTGTGTAATTTCCTTCATCTGTTCATTACTGAAGGACATTTAAGTTGTTCCCATGTCTTGACTTTCATAAATAACACTGAAAGTAATGTGTGAAGATACCTGTTCATGATTCTGATTTCATTTTCCTTGGATAAATACCCAGAGAAGGGATTGGTGGATCATAAAGTAGTTTATGGCCATAGCACTTGGAACCCATCTAATCTCATCTGATTTTGGAAGCTAAGGATGGTCTATTGTTCTTTGTCCTGAGTTACCATTTTTTTACTGGGTCTTACCATAAAATTTATACATTTATTTTCTACTTCTGATGTTTTCAACACCAGAGTCTTCTGCATATCACAGGTCAAGTATCAAGACTATTTGGCTCCAGCCTGGACTGGTGTACAGCTCTTCCCTTGCTTTGGGTACCATTCCTCTTTGAGAGCCATTCACACTGTGTGGTGTATGAACCAAGGAAATATACTCAGGTGTGTGTGAAATATGCTACCCACAGAGGGTGAAGAGGCCAACCAGGCAATGTAGTTTCCTCATGGGGAGAGATAAAAGATGCAACAGTGTATCTTTTACTTAGGAGGCATGCCCCCTACCATGACAACTTGAACACTAGATACTATAGATGTTGTTAGTCTTTCATTTTCTGGACAGAATGTGTTTTACAAAAGCCTTCAGCATACTATCCACTTCTTGCTCTTCTAGGCCTATCAGCTTACTCTTATTGAGGCAACAGACCCACATGATGTACTCTGGTGCCATACACTGCAAATTTCTTGTGACATATTATGTCAGACAGCAGAAGAGATAGCCAAGCCTTATTATTGTATACTGTTGTGTGTTATAAACTATTTCAGATTCTGTTTTTTAATTGAGACAGAAAAGAATTCATTTACCACTTTAATAGCTATGTCCTGTCAACCTGAGGCAATATCAATGTGCTCCAGCAAAGGAACAATATAGGGCACCACAGCTGATATCTGGGCTGCTACCTGATAGGAAACTATATTAATTTCCTCAGGCTACAGTTGCAAAGTACCACAAACTTGGTAGCTTAAAACCACAGAAATTAATTATCTCAGAGTTCTCAACACCAGAAGTCAGAAGTCAAGGTGTTGGCAGGGTCAGGCTTCCTCTGTAACCTGGAAAGGAGGATCCTTCCTTGATTCTTGCTAACTGCTGATGGTGTGGTCTCAGACCTTGACATTCTCTGACTTGAAAACAGCAGTTCCATCTCTCTATAATCACATGGAGTTCTTTCCTCACCTGTCACTCTCTCTCTCTTCACATGTCCAATTTCCCTCTGTGTTTGTCTCTTTTCTTCTCATCAGAACACCAGTCATATTTGGATTGAGAGCTTATGCTATACCAGTCATCTGATCTTAACCAATCAATTATATCTTTAATGAGCCTATTTCCAGATAAGGTCATATTCTGAGGTATTGGAAGTTAGGACTTCGGCATACCTTTTGCGGGGAGCACACATCAACTTGGTAGCATTTATAGTAGCATACAGTTATCTTCCTGGATTATCCAGTGTTTTCAGGGGCACTACTGGGGAATACATGGTGATACTATGGAAATCTCCACCCCTGTGCCCTACAAGATTCTTGAGGCTGGCATTAATCCTTGTCTTCCCATGCTCTGTGGTGATGTGATACAGTTTTGTATTTATTACCTTGGCCAGAGTGGTTGTTTCCAGGTTTCAATGTGGCTTCCCCCTCAAACCAAGAACCCAGTGTAGAGTTTGTACCAGCTGAATCGGGTATATATTTACAGATCGATAGATCCACTGTAACCATTTATTACCTGATCCTCATATACTTAAGCTGAGGCCATGAGAACACTTGAAGTCTTTGGGTCTCATTGTCAACTCATACCTTCAAATGCATAGCTTTCAAAATAAGTGAACTTCAGACCCTTCAAATAAAGATCAGAGAGATGATTATTGTATACAGTTGGTGTTACAAAGTCATTTAATGACGTAGCCACCTGTTCTGCTGATACAACCAAGGTTTGACAATCGGCTCACATTTGGACACTGGGCAATAGATTATGACTTTTTATTGGTGTTACTTTTCCCCTTGGAATGTTGTCTTCTATTAGCCATCTCCAAAACTCTGGCGCAGTTGCCCACAGCTGGCACTCTCACCTTGTTGCTCATGACAGTGATTCTGACCCTGAATTTTATTTTTTTTATCTCCCATCACTTGACCTCAATAGTTTCTTCACTATTGCTGTGAATGATTTAAATTCTCTATTAACTTCTACAGTCCATCCTCTAGAGATGAGCCAATCCTAAAAGTTTTAGTGAGGCTTATCCTCTTCTCTCCAGCACATTCCTTATGGCTTTGATGACTGTTAAGTCTTCTGGGTTTCCCTGTGAAACATGATCATTTTTTGGATCCTCTGATAATGCAAAGCATTTCCATTTCAGCATGCCCACTTCACTAACCTTTCTAATCCAGTTCTCCATCATCTGCTACACAATGGTTCTGGCCATTCAGTTTCACTCAGCACAGGACATCACTTTTTCCATGCCTCTGGGAACATTCTAGTAGTGAGTTGATACATCATCTTCTAAGATTCTTTCAGAGTATTAAATCTCTAATTTTATCTCCAGTCTTCTCGATCAAGAATCCTCATGCTTTGCCATAGCTAGGTCCTGTAACTCCTGTAACTCCATTATACACACACACACACACACACGCACGCACACACACACACACATATACATACACATATACACATATATATATAAAGGATACGTTCATATATATGGGTATGATATATAAAGGATATATATAAAGGATCTAGATATATATATAGCAAAAATATAATAAAATACACTTTATTATATTTTTATATATTTATATAAAGTATAATAAAAAATTCCTAAAGGATATATATCTATTTTTTTTTAAAACACAGAACACAATTCCACAATTCCCTGGGGACTTATCCAGGTTATGCTATGTATCAATACATCTTTCCTTTGTATTGTTAATTAGTATTCTATGGTAAAGGTGTACCATAGTTGGATTAAACAATTCTCCCACTGAAAGACATCTAAATTGTTTCCAGGTTGTTGTTTTTTTACTGTTACAAGCTACTGAGAATAACAGTTTATAGGCTTTTATATGAAGTATGTAGGCACTATTATAGAATAAATGACTAAGAGTACAGTTGTTGGATCATATGACAAGTGCATACTTCATTTTATAAAAATATCATAAGCATTATTCAACAGTTGTATACTATTTTACATTTCGACTAACCGTGTCTGATGGAACCAGTATCTCAGCATCCTGAATAACCCTGGCTTCTTTTTTTGTGTGTTAGCCATTATGATAGGGATATAATGATAACTCATCATGGTTTTAATTGGGAAGTTTGCTAATAGATACTGATGCTGAATACCTCTTCATGTGTTTATATGTCATCTTTATTGTTGACAATAAAGTCCATTGTAATGTCTCTTCATGTCTTTTTCCCACTTTCTAATGGGAATGTTTGATATTTTGTAAACTGTTGGGTTTCTTTAGTTAATGAACTTCATTGTTTGAAAGCAGTTTTAGGTTCACAGTACAATTGAACAAGAAGAGAGTTGCCACATATCCCTGTCCCCCTACATACATAACTATAGTATTTTGCATTCCAGGGTCTTGGTTTTGTGATGACTGATGAATCTACACTGACACATTAATATAACCTCAAATCCATAGTTTACCTTAGGATTTACTCTTGATGTTGTACATTTCATAGGTTTTGACAAATATATAATGACATGCTTTTACCACTGTAGTATCATATAGAATAGTTTCACTGCTCTGAAAATCCTCTGTGCTGGACCTTTCATCCTTCCCTCGCTTCTATCATCCACCAGCCTGTGATGTTTTTACTGTCTCCGTAGTTTTCCTGACTGTCCTGTAGTTGCAGTCACACTGTATGTACCTTTTCAGATTAGCTCTTTTCACTTAATAATATGAATTGAACATTTATGTATATCTTTCCTAGGTTTGTTAGCTCTTTTATTTTTAGCACTGAATAAATATTCCATTGTCTGGATGTGCCATTCTTTATTATCCATCCGCTACTGAAGGACAGCTTGGTTGCTTCCAAGTTTTGACAATTACTGATAAGGTCAGTGCTATAAACATTCGTATGCAGGTTGTTGTTGTGTCCCCACAAGTTTTCAGTTTATTTGGGTAAATACCAAGAAATGTGATTCCTGGATCACATGGTGTTTGGTTTTATACAAAACTGTCAAATTGTCTTCCCAAGTGGCTGTACCATTTTGCATTACCACCAGTAAGGAATGAGAGTTCCTGTGGACCCCCATTCTCAACAGTATTTGGTGCTGATAGTGTGTGGCATTTTGGCTATTATAATAGGTGTGTAGTGATATATCATTGTTGTTTTAAGGTATTGTTTTCTTTTTTAGACATGTCTCATTCATTTTAATAAATTTTAAAACCCCCTCACTCCCGATTCTTTCTTTTATTCTGTGTTTCTTGTATGAGTTGCTGGTCATTTGTTTTATTTATTTGCAGTTAAGACAGGCTGTGCACAGGCTGATGAGACTGTTTTAATTTGCAATTTGCTATTGACATATTATGTAAAAGAAGTGTCTTTTGATATGCTTACTTGTCATCTGTATATCTTTTTTGTTAAGTTGTCTTCGCAGGTCTTTTGCCTATTTTTTTAAATCATTTGTTCATTTTTTTTACTATGGAGTTTTAAGAGTTCTTTGGTGGGTTGAATAATCATTTATTAAAACTTTTTTTTTTTTTTAAGAGTTTGTTTATTTGACAGAGAGGGAGAGACAGGAAGAGAGGGAACACAAGCAGGGGGATTTGGAGAGGGAGAATCAGGCTCCCTGCTGAGCAGGGAGCCCAAAGTAGGACTTGATCCCAGGACCCTGGGATCATGACCTGAGCTGAAAGCAGATGCTTAATGACTGAGTCATCCAGATACCCTCAAAACTGTCTTTTAAAAATGCTTTGTCCCCATTTGTAGTTTATCCTCTCTTTATCTTCACACTGGTTTCCTTAGAGTGGACATTTTAAATTTTAATGAAGTCCAGTTTATCAGTTATTTCTTTCATGAATCATATTTTTGTGTTGTATGTAAAAGGTCATTATTCTACCCAAGGTATAGATTTTCTCATGTGTTATTTTCTAAGAATTTTATGGTTTTTCATTTTATAGGTGGGTCTCTGATCCATTTTCAGTTAACCTTTGTTAAGGGTTTAAGGTCTATGTCTAGATTTCTTTGTTTTGTTTTGTTTTGTTCATATGGATGATTCATTGTTCCAGTACCATTTATTGAAGGGTCTATCTTGCTCCATTTTACTGCCTTTGCTTTTTTGTCGAAAATCAGTTGACTGTATTTATGGGGATATATTTCTGGCTGGCCTCTCTATTCTATACACATGATCTGTTGTCTGTTCTTTCATTGTTATTAGACAATTTCAGTATTTTTATTTATTTATTTATTTGAGAAAGAGAGAGAGGGAGGGAGGGGAGGAAGAGAGGGAACAGGCAGAGAGAAAAGCAGACTCCCCACTGAGCAGGGAGCTGACACTAGACTCAGTCCCAGGACCCTGAGATCATGACCTGAGCTGAAGGCAGATACTTAACTGACTGAGCCACCCAGGCGCCCCTGATTTTTTTTTTTAATTATTTCTTCACTTTATTTTATTTTTTTCATCATATTCTCTTTATCCTCATCCCTTATTTCTCCCATCCTCCCACCCACTTCTCTGGTAACCATTACTTTGTTCTCTGTAGCTCAAAGTCTGTTTCTTGATTTGTTTCTCATTGTTTTTCCTTTGCTCATTTGTTCTGTTTCTTAAATTCCACATATGAGTGAGATAATATATTTGTCTTTTTCTGACTGACTTCATTTAGCATTATATGCTCTAGCTCTATCCATGTCATTGGATATGGTAGGATTTCATTCTTTTTGATGGTTGAATAATATTCCTATGTGTATGTGGATATACACAAACATGCACACGCCACATCTTCTTTATACATTTGTCTATTGATGAACACTTGGGCTCCTTCCATATTTTGGCTATGGTAAATAATGGTTTGATAAACACATCTTCTTTATCCTTTTGTTTATTGATGAACACTTGGGCTGCTTCCATGTTTTTTTGCTATGGTAAATAATGGTTCAATAAACATAGGGATCCAAAGTATCTCTTTGATTTAGTGTTTTGTGTTCTTTGGGTAAATACTCAGTAATATGATTGCTGAGTAATGGGGTAGTTTTATTTTTAATTTATTAGAACACCATACTGTTTTCCACAATGGCTGCACCTATTTGCATTCCCACCAGCAGTGCATGAGGGTTCCTTTTTTCCCCGCATCCTTGCCAACACATTTTATTTGCCGCGTTTTTTTATTTTAGCCATTCCAACACGTGTGAAGTGATATCTCATTGTAGTTTTGATTTGTATTTCCCTGATGATAATTGATGTTGAGCATCTTTCCACGTGTCTTTTGGCTGTCTGGATGTCTTCTTTGGAAAAATGCCTGTTCCTATCTTGTGCCTATTTTTAATTGAATTATTTGTTTCTTGGGTATTGAGGTCTATCAGTTCTTTATAAATTTTAGATAGTAACCTTTTATCAGATATATCATTTGCAAATACCTTCTCCCATTCAGTAGGTTGCCTTTTAGTTTTGTTGATTGTTTCCTTCACTGTGCAGAAACTCTTTATTTTGAGGTAGTCTCAATAGTTTATTTTTGTTTTTATTTCCCTTGCCTGAGGAGATGTGTATGGAAAAATGTTGCTGTGGCTGCTGTCAGAAAGATTACTGCTTGTGTTCTCCTCAAAGATTTTTATTGTTTCAAGTCCCACACTTAGCTCTTCAGTCCATTTTGAGTTTACTTTTTGTATGGTGAGAAAAAGTGCCCCAGTTTCAGGCTTTGACATGTGGCTCTCTGGTTTCCCAACACCATTTGTTAAAGAGACTGTCTTTTTCCCCATTGTATATTCATTACTGCTTTGTCAAAGATTAATTGTAGGTTTATTTCCAGGTTTTCTCTTCTCTTCCATTGATCTATGTTTCTATTTTTATGCCAGTACCATACTGTTTTAACTACTACCACTTGGTAATATAACGTAAAATCTGGAATTGTGATATTTCCAGTTTTGTTTTTCTCCCTCAAGACCTCTTTAGTTATTTGAGGTCTTTTATGGTTCTGTATAAAGTTTAGGATTGTTTTAGTTTTGTGAAAAATGTTGTTGCTATTTTGGTAGGGATTGCATTACATCTGTAGATTGCTTTGAGTAGTAGAGACATTTTAACAACGTTTAATTATTCCAACCAATGAGCATGGAATGTCTTTCCATTTCTTTCATCATTGTCTTAGAATTTTCAGAGTACAGGTCTTTAACCAATTTGGTTAGGTTTATTCCTAGATACTTTATTGGTTTCAGTGTAGTTGTAAATGGGATTTTTTCTTAATTTTACTTTCTGTAGCTTTATTATTAGTATATAGGAATGCAATGGATTTTTGTACATGGATTTTTTATCCTGTGACTTAAATGAATTCATTTATTGGTTCTAGTATTTTTTTTTGTTGTTTTTTTGTTTTTTTGTTTTTTTGTGTGGAGTCTTCAGAGTTTTCTATTAATGGTATCATGTCATCGGCAAATAGCCAGAATTCCATTTCTTCCCTACCAATTCAAATACCTTTTAGGGAGTGATCATTATTATGAAAGAATGAGAGGTGATTATTTCCAGCAAGGGAGGAATTTGTGTGTCTTCTAAATATCCCACTCTGAAGAATGAGAGTACTCAGTGTTAGTGGGATTTTGAAGCCTCAGACACAAAGACTAATAGGGAGATAAAAATAAGAGTCTGGGGGAAATGGTAGAGAAGTAAAAAAAAAAAAAAAAATTCCTGAGCTTTACACTTCTTTGTTAAAGTATAGGTGTACAGCATAATGTTTTGACAGTTCTGTATATTATGCTTCCAGTGCAGGCAACACTTCATATATGAGGTTAATTGAACTTCACTTACACTATAATATGATATCGGTGGGAAGAGTCACCTTTTGGTACATTCAAAAGACAGAGTATATGTTTAGTCAAGAATGGGTGCAATTGGGCTCTCTCTAATAAGAGACTCTCTTTTTAGGTATTTTCACACATTTTAGACTCTAATAGTGACTACAAAGGCCCAGGCAGATTTTGGGGATCTCTGGCTGTTGAAAGGATAACACACTTACCCATTGAGAAGAAACGGCCTGCTGCTCCATTGTTAACAACCCATGGGCCTTGGTAGGTGTAAAGAATTCTACAAGATACTTTTGACCATGCCTCTTATTTGAGATCCTTTTGGGAAAGCAAAACATGTTTTTATTTCTTGGCCAAACAGGACAATTAAAACATTTAAAAATCACCCCTCAAATGCTGGCATTCCAACCATAATGCCTACAACTGAAGAACTATGTTGTGCCCTACCACTTAAGTCCCTCAGAAACAGATACAAAAAAAATCAGAAGTGAGATCAGTTACTTTGTCAGTGGGACATTTTAAATAGCATTATAATATTTAACTGGTATTCTTTTTTTCTTGAATTCTTAAGAACATATGCTGATACCCTGTTCTTAGAGGTACTTTGAGATGAATGTCAAACAATGCCAGGTGTAAATACAAACCTGAATATATTCAGATTTATGGTATGCGAAGACTAACTTTCATGCCTCCTCTTCCTCTCATTGGATAGACTGCAGAAGGTATGTGTAGAAGCTGTGTAGTGGGGAGTGACATCACATAGAGCCATTCAGTTAGGATTGGGCTCATCAAAGGTCCCGTTGACTGTTTCTCTCTGATAGTTTCACTGGACTCAAGTTTTCTGGCAGTTTCCGATCTGGTTTCACTCCCACTTGGCAACCTGCCCATATTCAGAATATTCCCAGGGTATGGTAGCTTTGTGCATATTTTCACCTTGAGCTATATTCCACTTAGATGGACTCATCCTGCTTATACTTGTCACCTGGAAATTCCTGAGCTTTACACTTGTTTGTTAAAGTATAGTTGACACAGAGTATTACATTAGTCTCAGGTGTACAACATAATGTTTTGACAGTTCTGTATATTATGCTTACCACAAGCTGAGCTTCACACCTTAAAAGGCATAGGACAAGGGACTCTATTTTCCTTGCTGTCAGGAATCCTGATGAGTGGATGCTCTGCAGTGGGGTGAAAATACCATGTATTTGTAATACAACAAATAATGGAGAAAATTATTGAGCTCTGGGGTGTCACTTTCCTCATTTACAAATCGAAAGGGTAATAAGAACTGTACCATGGAGCCATTAGGAAGATTGAGCTTATGTGAATAGTGCCTAGTATACAGTAAGTACACAAAGTGGCTTTGAACAGTAAAAAAAAAATTAAAATAGAAAGCCAGATATTCCAAGGCTTTAGGGTATGAGGGAAGCGTGACTGGACCTAGGGAGTTGATATTTTAAAGGGCATAATTGGTTAGCAGGACATTTGTACGTGAATCAGAATTTTAGAATGCAGCCTAATGTAGCCAGTTGTTGAGAATAGATTAAATACCATGCTGATTGCTGATACTTCACTTCTGTGCTAGATATTTGAAACAGAGTTTATGTCAACATAGATCCACCATAACACTTGTAAAATTATTCATGAAATGATTTTCTGTTTCGAGACCTGCAAGAGATTTTCTTGGCCATTTGAAAAGGAATGCACCAGTCTGATCAACAGTTGAGTAAAATGATGCTACAGAAAAAAACCACTGGGTGAGATTCTTTTCTAACTGATATTTTTCTCTGAATAAACCAAGTCATAACAGTCACACTTTTATTTTGTTGTTGTTTCTTTCTTTTCTGCTTTTCCTTTCCACCTGGAGAAGCCACCTTTCTCCTAGAATATGTCCTGCCACTCTCTGTACTTTTTATTCACACCTCTCTTCATTTTCATTGAAGCTAGTAGAATTGGAATATTGGCACTGCCCTGGTGGGTTGGCAGAGGGATGCTTTGACCATTTTCAGCTTAAGAAATCCATTTTTTGCTGCTGTTAACATTGGAGTACACTTGCCCCTTCTTTTCACTACATCTGTATCTTTGGGGTAAATACCCAGTAGAACAATTGCTGGATCATAGGGTAACTCTATTCTTAACATCTTGAGGAACCTCTCAGCTGTTTTCCAGAGTGGTTGTACCAACTTGCATTCCCACCAAGAGTGTAGGATTGTTCCCTTTTCTCCACATCCTTGACAACATTTGTTGTTTCCTCTTTTGTTAATTTTTGCATTCTAACTTGTGTAAGGTGGGATCTCATTGTGGTTTTGATTTGTATTTCATAGCAGCAATGTCCACACTCCACAATAGTCCAACTGTGGAAGAAGCTGAGATGTCTTCAACAGATGAATGGATAAAGAAGAAGTAGTACATATATACAATGGAATATTATTCAGCCATCAGAAATGACTAATACCCACAATTTGCACTGACATAGATAGAACTGGAGGGGATTATGTTAAGTGAAGTAAGTCAAGCAGAGAAAGACAATTATCATGTGCTTTCACTCATATGTGGAACATAGCAATAGCATGGAGGACCATAAGCGAAGGGAGGGAAATCCAAAGGGGGAGAAATCAGAGAGGGAGATGAACCATAAGAAACTGTGGACCCTGAGAAACAATCTAGGGGTTTCAGAGGGAAGGAGATTGGGGGGTAGGGGTAACAGGGTGATGGATACTGTGATGAGCACTGGGTTTTATGCTTAACTAATGACTCACTGAACATTACATCAAAAACTAATTATGTACTATACAGGGGCTAACTGAACATAAAAAAAAAAGAAATGTCTTGTTGTTGTTGTTAGGGGGACTCTTCATAATCAGCTCAATCTTCTGAGGCTGAAAAGCAATACTGTACACTGCTAATACTTTCTCAAAGTCACCTACAAAGGAACCCTACTGCTAAGTTTTCCATCAGATACAAAAATGTGATATCAGTTTACATGGCTGTTGATGACAGATTGCACAGAAGGCATCATTCTAATGTATGTTTGTGTGTCAGATGCTGCCTTGGGAAGTTTGTTCGTGTGTGTGTTTTGGATTGGAAGTTGATTTTCAAGTCATTTTCAGAATTTGGGCAGTTCTTTGGTTTTGAAGGTTTGTGTGTGTCTGTGTGTGTGTGTGTGGTTTTTTAATTATAATAATTTATTTTATTTTTTCAGTGTTCCAAGATTCATTGTTTTTTTTTTAATTGCACCAGACTCATCATCAGAGACTCAGTCACAACCAACCTGTGACTAGAATCACATTGTTTCTAAGCAACCTCATGAATAAAAAAAGCAACGATATTTGCCTGTGATTATGGGGGCGAAATTTGATAAGGAAACAGATGGTACTTCATAGCTTCCAGGAATTTTCAATAAACAAGCTGATATTGGAAGAGGTTTGCAAAAAAAAAAATAAAAGCATACTTTAGTAGTATATAGTTTTTGAAATTGAGTACACACTTAGAGTGCTGAACAGTACCATTGTCAAAGCTTAGAAATATC